>PITA01029076.1:0-18403 GCA_004023965.1 Spilogale gracilis | reverse complement strand
CTCCTTTCCCTCCCTTCCTTCCTTCTGTCCTTTTTTTCTTTATTTCTTTTCTTACAGGTTACTTGTTGGGAAGCTATTTTTCCTGCCAAAATATATGTAGTGTGGACTTCATTGATGATTTCTTCATACTCTTTGTTAGGACTTCTCTCTGCCATCTTTATTTTTGTTAGTGAGTAGCTGGATGTATACCTTTCAACAGGTTGAACATTTTGGGAGAACTACTTAAGCATGTTTATATTCTTCCCTCTGATACCACATTTCTTCTTTTGTGATGATCTCCGTTGTGATGATGAATATCTATATTTCCTTTCCAATGGTAGGTTTATTAAAGTGAATTGAATTTCTCTTAACAATGTGGGTTGTTGGGCGCCTGGGTGGCTCAGTGGGTTAAGCCTCTGCCTTCGGCTCAGGTCACGGTCTCAGGGTCCTGGGATAGAGGCTGCATCAGGCTTGCTGCTCAGCAGGGAGCCTGCTTCCTCCTCTATCTCTGCCTGCCTCTCTGCCCACTTGTGATCTCTCTCTCTGCCAAATAAATAAAGAAAATGTAAAAAATATGTGGATTGTAAATCACACACACACACACATATATCACAGATGTTTAAAGAAATGCATTTGTTGGAAGCAGCAGTTGGAACAGGGCATAAATATTATTAAATCTTATTTGGAGTTAATAATTCAATCAGACCTAAGTTTAAATATACCTTTAATACACTAAAGAATAAACTGCCAAAGGTACTATGACTATCAGTTGCCGAGCTTTCTATCATGTTCCATTGACCTGTGACAGGGACTCCCTCCCCTCACAGTTCATCTTCCCACATATTGACTTAGACTCATTTTTCTGGACGTCCTACCTAGTGGAAAGTGTCACACTTTTCTGTTTGTAGAGTTACAGCTGTTCTTTTCTTGGCTGTCTTCTTGAGTTTACAGGTGTTCAGAATGGTTTGATAGCTATCTAGGTAAATTCCTTGGGCCAGAAGAAATGAAATTCTCCTAGTCCCTGTCATCTTGGACTCTCTCTTCTACTTTCTCCAGACTGCTTTGCGTATTTGGGGTCTTTTGTGATTCCATACAAATTTGAGGACAGACTTCTATTTCTTTGAATAATGCCATTGGAATTCAGATAGGGATTTCCTCCCATCTGTGCATTGCTTTGGGTACAGAGGTTATGTTAACATTATTTATCCTTCCAGTTAATGAGCATGGCGTATGCTTCCATTTATGTGTATCATCTTCCAGATCTTTGGCCCATACACTCACCCGCCCCTTCATCCGACACACACGTGTTTTTCCTTCCTTTTCTGTCATGTGTTCAGTCTACCGGGTCTTTCTCATTCTTGGTTACTTTTATTCCTGAATTTTTTCTCTTGAGGAAACTATCAGTGCATTGCTTTCTTAATTTCTCTCTGTGAAAGTTGGTCGTCAGTATATAGAAAAACCAGCTGGGGTGCTTGGGTGGCTCAATTAGTAAAATATCCGTCTTCAGGTCAGGTCATGATCCCAGGGTTCTGGGAACAAACCCAGGTTGGGCTCCCTGCTGCTCAGGGAGCCTGCTATTCCGTGACCCTCTGCTCCTCCCCCTGCATTTGCATGCATTCTCTCTCTCTCTCTCTCTCTCTCTCTCTCTCTCTCTCTCTCTCTCTTTCTCTTTCTGTGTGTGTGTGTGTGCGTCAAATATATACATTGCTGTAAAAGAAGAAATGCAACACGTCCCTTTATATAGACTTTTACCCAGCAGCTTTACTGAATTTGTTTATTCTTACAGGGGTTTTTGGGTATACTCGTTAGGGAGTTCTACATATAATATCAAGTCCTTTGCAAATAGAGACCATTTTCTTTTCCTATTTTGATTGCATACCTTTTTTGGTTTTCTTTTTGTCTAAATGGTTTGGCTAGGGATGTCAACACTCTGATGAATGAAAGTGCTAAGAGTGGGCATCTTTCTCTTCCTGATTGTAGTGGGAAAGTTTTTAGCATTTCACCCTGGATTAGAATGTCAGCTGTGGACTTTTTGTACAGGGCCTTTGTTTGATTGAGCTATGTTCCCTCAATACCCAGATGGTTAAGATTCTTTAATATAAATGCTTATTGAATCTTGTCAGGTGTGCTTTCTAAATCTCTTGCAACAGTCCTAGGATTTTTATCTTTTATTTTCTTAAGGTGGTGTTTCCCACTGGTGGACGGGCAGATGTAGAATCATCCTGGAATCCCTGGAATAAATTCCACTGGATCGTGTTATGTGATTCTCATGATGTATTGTTGAATTCATTTGGCCAAAAATTTGTTGAGGATTTTTGCATCTTGCTTCATGAGGGATATTGGCCCTTCCTTTCCTTGCAGTGTCCTTGCCTTGTTTTGGTAGCAGGGTAATGGCGTCTTCATAAAATGAGTTTGGACCTATGTCTTCTCTCCCATCTTTTCAACAGTTTGACAAGGGTTGGTATGAAATCTTCTACTGTCCGGATGAATTCCTCAGTGAAACAGTCTGGTCTTGGGCATTTCTTTGTTGGGAGGATTTGATTATCGAGTCAACCTTTTTACTAGTGATCAGTCTGTTTAGACTTTTTTTTCCTTCCTTGTTCAGGCATTCTAGGTTGTTCTTAAGAACTTACCCATTCCTCCTAGGTTGTCCAAGGTGTTGGCCTCTACTTGATCATTGTTCTCTCTTAGGATCTCTTGCATTTTTGTGGCATTCATTGTAATAGCTCATATTTTCCTTTCTTTTAATTTTTTCACATCTTTGAATTAAATTCAATTAGCCACGGTATAGTTTTTGATGCAATGGTCAATGTTTCGTGAGCTGCATCTGAGACCCAGGGCTCGTCACCACATGTCCCATCCTTAATACCCATCACCCAGTTAGCCCGCCCCCCCCAGCCTATATCTCCTTCCCTTTGTTGCCTATGATTAAATGTCTCTCATGCTTTGTCTCCCTCTCTGATTTCTTCTCATTCAGTTCCTCCCTCCCACTATTCCTCTCCACTATTCCTGTGTTCCTCATAGGAGTGAAACCATAGGATAATTGTCATTCTCTTCTTGACTGATTTCGTTTAGCAGAACCTACTTTAGTTCCATCCATGTGGATGCAAGTGGTGGGTGTCCATCCCTTCTGATGGAAGAGTACTCTTCTATGGTGTATGTGTATGTATGTAGCACATCTTCTGTATCCATTCCTCTGTTGAAGGACATCTGAGCTCCTTCCACAGTTTGGCTCTTGTGGACATTGCTTCTATGAACATTTGGGGTGCATGTGTCCCTTCTTTTCACTGCATCTGTGTCTTTGGGGGGGTAAATAGCCAGGAGTGCAATTGCTGGGTTGTAGGATAGCTCTATTTTTACTATTTGAGGGACCTCCATGCTTTTTCCAGAGTGATTGCACCAGCTTGCATTCCCACCAACAGTGTAAGAGGGTTCCTGTTTCTCCACATCCTCGCCACACTTGCTTCCTGTCTTATTCATGTTAGCCATGCTAACTGCTGGAAGGTGGTATCTATTTGTGGCTTTGAATTCCCTGATGGCGAGTGACGTAAAGCATTTTTTTTTCAGGAGCTCTTTGCCATTTGGATATCTTCTCTGAAGAAGTATCTTAGGGATAGGGAGCTATCTTCTGCCCATTTATTGAATGGATTCTTTGTTTTTTGGGTATTGAGTTTGAGAAGTTCTTTGTAGATCTTGGATACCAGACCTTTATCTGGAATGCCACTGGCAACTGTCTTCCCCCAATCCGTAGGTTGCCTTTGAGTTTTGTCAATTGTTTCCTTTGCTGTGCAGAGGATTTTTTTTTTATCTTGATGAGGTCCCAATAGTTCATTTTTGCTTTTGTTTCCCTGTCCTTTAGAAACATGTCTTGCAAGAAGTGGCAGTGCCCAAGGGAAGAGATTTGTGTGTTCTCCTCTAGGATCTTGATGTGAAGCAGGAATCAGTTCTCTTTCTTTCTCGATGTATTTGAGTCCTCTCTCTTTCTTGGGGAGTCTAGCTAAAAGTTTGATGGTTTTATTTATCTTTCCAAAAAAGGCAGCTCTATTTTCATTGATCTTTTGTCTTTTTTGTCTCCAGTGGTTTTATTTCCACATTCCTTTTGTTATTTCCTTATTTATACCATTATAGGGCTTTGCTTTTTCTTTTCTTCTTCCGACTTCTTTCCCATGTAAAATTAGGTTGGTTATTGGAGAGCTTTCAAGTGGAATGACGAAGACCCAAATTTCTGTGAAATCCCCCCTTAGAACTGCTTTTGCTGGTGGCGCCTAGGTGGCTCAGTTGGTTAGGCAACTGCCTTCGGCTCAGGTCATGATCCCAGAGACCCGGGATCGAGCCCCACATCGGGCTCCCTGCTCGGCGGGAAGCCTGCTTCTCCCTCTCTCACTCCCCCTGCTTGTGTTCCCTCTCTGGCTGTGTTTCTCTCTGTAACAAATAAATAAAATCTTAAAAAAAAGAACTGCTTTTGCTGCATCCCATCCATTTTCGTAAATTCTTTTTCATTAGTCTGAATGTAATTTTAAAATTTCTTTTGACTTCTCCTTTGACCATGGGTTGTTTAGTAGTCTGTTGTTAAATCTACACCTAGTTAGGGTTGTCCCATTTTCTTCTTGTGACTGATTTCTACTTTCATACCATTGTAGTTGGACAAGATTTGAAACAGAAGGCGAGGGAAGCATTCCCTTTATTGGTTATTTTCCTGTTTTTTTTTTTTTCCCCTGAGGGAAAGCGACGTATTCATTGCAGACAGAGAAACATTTTGTGAGACTGTGGTGGGGTTCGGTGGTCAACCCTGGCCAGAATCATTGACTACTGCCATGCAGGCTGTGTACCACTGTTCATACTGTAGCCCTGAGGACCTGTACTTCATTGTAAATATTTTCTAAGAGGTGCAAGTTACCCTTGTCTGAAAGAAAGGGGTCATGTGCATTCATGGCATGGCCCAAGTCAGCACCCAGGATGTATGGTAAATGAGGGGATCAGAACCTAACTTCCTATTGGAAGTAACAGGAATACAGCGTGGTGCACCTCATGGAATGAGCTGAGTGACACACTGGGTGTTGGTGGTGGGTGGGGTAGTGAGGCCTGTGGGTCTGTCTTATCATATCCTCTGGAATTCTGGGATGCCTTCCTGTCTGTTTGGGTTGTGTGGAGATCAGTAGACAGCAGTCTCTGTCCAGGCACCAGGGTTGCCCTGGATCGCCACCAGAGAGGCAATGTGCTGGGGTAGAGGGCACTCCTTCCTTTCCATACAAATGGACCTGGGTCTGTGACTGTGAATCTTAGCTGCAGCATGGGGAGAGGAGGGCGGGGGTGGTGCACACTTCCTAGGGTTGTGGTCAGGAGTAATCTGGAGCCCACTGAGGTCAGCCATGCCTGGCTCAGAATTCACCCAATCACTCTACCTGTGGGCCCTGTGCCCATGGTACTGGTGAGCCACCTTCCTTGCTGCTGCCTCCCAATTTTCTGTCGGGCACCCAGAGCCAGGCTGGCGTCAACAGTTGAGTAAGAGCTCCTGAACTCCCCAGCCTGGACGTTTTCGCTCGGGCTAGGCAACAGTTAATAGTTGAGCAAAACTCCTGGTACCCGCCTGTCTGGGCCCCTGATTTTGCAAGAGACGAAGGACAGTGAATTCTGTAAAGGTTCAATTAGTAGCTTAGGAGGAACTAAGAGAATTGGCGCCATAGGGTCTGTTGCTGGTGTCTGGGAAAGAGATAAGGGGAACGGTGGGGGTATGGAAAGAAGTTGTAATATTCTTGCTGTGACCTTTCCACTATGGATGTTTATACATGATTGAGCACTGTTCACTGTATAATGGCTTGTGACCCTGAATAAAATCAGCACTGCTTGGACACGATCCGCTTTGTCCCTCCCGCCCCCATCTCTCTTGTTATTCTTTGTTTCACCATCTCCTTGCCCTTAGGTCTCCGTTCGTGTTGCTGCATCGGCCACAACAAGTGGCGCCTGAACAGGGACAGAAGGTAACTCCCCTTCGCTTGAGCCCTGGGTTAATTCAGGATGGATAGGCTCCTGCCCTAAGGTGCTGCAGACCCGCCTGTAGAGAGTAGACAGGTTAAGAGATGGGGCAGTAGGTTAGAACTTGGTTTGAGAAGTTTCATGTCTTTTGAAAAGTTCAGAATGGGAAAAAACAGAGTTGAAAGAAAGGCAAATATTTATGGAAATAATTAAGAAAATGTGTTGTGTTAGGGAATAGAAATCTGTGACAGACAACTTGTTTTATTTTTAGAGTTTATAGATCGGTGTGGCCCAGGGTTTCCAAAAGATGGAATTTAAGTTTAGATACATGGAATAAAGTAGGATGAGAAATATGGGCATATTATACTGAGCATGGCCCAGAAGATGTTCCTATAGAAGCCTTTGCCCTTTGGACTTTATTAAAGGACCTGCTTGATCCCATGCCCTGATGGTCCTGAGCTTTTAAATAAGTGACTTCAAGAGGCTCAATTAGAGGATGCCTCCGAGAGCACCTCGTTGATAAAAAAAGAAGCAAAGTAATGCAGAAAACTTTGCAGGTTCTTTAACTTTTTTGTTTTTGTTTTAAATATTTTATTTCTTTATTTGACAGAGAGAGAGATCACAAGTAGACAGAGATGCAGGCAGAGAGAGCAGAGGAAACAGGCTTCCTGCTGAGCAGAGAGCCCAACGTGGGCCTCAATCCCAGGACCCCGAGCCAAAGGCAGAGACTTTAACCCACTGAGCCACCCAGGTGCCCTGTTTTTGTTTTTTTTTTTTAATTTAAATTCAAAGAGCCAATTTGTAGCACATCATTCATTTCAGAGGTCGTGTTCAATATTAGATCAGTTGTGTATCACACCCAGTTCTTGGTGCATCCCAGGCCCTCCTTAATGCCCATCATGCAGTTATCCATTCCCCATCCTCCTCCCCTCCAGGAACGCTCGGGTTGTTTCTGTAGTTAAGAATCTCTCATGGTTTTTCTCCCTCTCTGATGGCTTCCCATCACTTTTGCCTCATTTCCACTAGGATTCTCTGTGCTGTTTCTACTAGTTCACATAGTGAAACCACATGACCATTTTCTCTCCATCCCATTGGGGCACAGGTGTCACCACTGTTCACATCATCTGTATGTTTGGGGAAAATACCCAGTAGTGCAGTTGCTGGGTTGTAGGAGAGTTCTCTTTTACCTTCTTGAAAAACTCAGTACCATTTTACAGCAGGGCTGTGTGAGCTTGCATTCTCAGCAGCCGTGGAAGAAGGTTCCCCTTTCTACGCATCCTCAACAACATTCGTTTTTCCATGCCCTGTTAATGTTAGCCATTCTCACTGGGGTCACATAGTATCCCAAGGTTTTTATGTATATTTCCCTGAGTGCTGGTGATGTTGAGCACTCCTCTGTGTGTCTGATACTCACTTCTCTGGTACAGTTCCGGTCCCCAGGCAATACATGTTCAGGTTCCCCCATGTTTTGAGCTAGGGTTAGTGTTCAGACCCAGGGGCATAGGTTAGAAGGTGTTATCTGCTGATGTGAGGAGAACGTCACAGAAGTCTGATCTGAGGCCGACCATTACAGAGAGTATTAGGCTCAGGGTTTGTGTTTAGTACTGTAAGAAACCTATACATAAACAGGGAGTGGATGATTATTTCAAAAAGAATTCTCCCGCTCTGAACCCTTTCTGGAGTTCCCAATGGGACTATTTGTTCACTGAGTGGCAGGTTGACCCCTCAGGTATGGCTCAGGTGTCCCAGTGTGGAGGGCTTCGGTGCCAGGTCTCTGGGGAAAGAAGCCTGAAAACCCATCCTAGGGTTAGAGTTAGAGCCTAGGGGCCAGGCAGGACTCATCTGCCAGAGCTGAGGTGAGCTCCCCAGTGAGCTGAGTTGAGGATGTGAGTCAAGTTGAGTGCCAGGCACTGAGTTTGTGTCCATTCAGCTGCTGAATTGGGCAGTGGCCCCCAGTGGGCATCAAGATTTCTCCAGCGCTGAGGGATATTTTAGCTCCAAATGTCAGGTTTTCCTTCTGGCTGGCAAGAGAAGTCCTCTGGTACGACTCAGGTGACCAGAGTTTGTCATCCTTTGGACCAGGCTTCTGGGGATCGAAGCCTGGAAATCCACCCTGGGGTTAGGGCTAGGGCATAAGGGTGGCAGGGTCAATCTGGCGGTGCTGAGGATGGCTTCCTGGGAGGCTGAGTTGAGGGTGTGGGTCTCTCTGAGCGCCAGATTCCAGGTTGGTGTAATGGGGGTCACTGGATGTGTGTGTGGCCTCCTAGAGGCCTGCAGCTTTCTCCTGGCCTGAACGTTATTTGGAGCTTCAGATTGCACCGTTTGCTTCAGGTTGGCTCCTGGAGCCTTTGGTATGGTTCACATGCCCCAGGATGTGTTGCTCAGGGCCCACGGCTCTGGGGACAGAAGCCTGAAAACCCAATGCATGTTTAGGTGTAGGGCCTCGAAGCATGGCCGGCCCAATCTGCCAGTACTGAGGAAAGCTCCCTGAGGTGTGAGTGTAGGCTATGGATCAGGTTGAATACCAGGCTCTGGGTTTGTATCCAGGGAGCTCCTGGACATGGAGGTGTCCACTGGGGGACATGCCTATTTCTCCTGCTCTGAGGGCTTTGCAGAGCTCCAAAGGACACAGTTTCCTTCTGGCTGGCAGGCGGACTTTTGGTAAGGCTCAGGTGTCCCCAGTCTCTGTGGCTTGGGGGCCATGCCTCTGGGGACAGAAGCCTGGAAACTGAACTTAGGGGTGGGGTCAGGCCCTAGGAACACAACCAGCTCCATCTACTCATACTGACGTGAGCTCCACGGGGTTGGGTGGAAGCCGTGGGTCAAGCTGAGTGCCAGGGTCTGGGGTTGTGTCCAGGAGACCCTCAATGTAGGGGTGGAGTGTGGAGGGTTTGCAGATTTCTCCTGCACTGAGAGTTTTGTGGAGCTTCAGATGCTACAATTTCCTCATGGCTGGCAGGTGGAGTCCCCTGGTACATCTCTGGTGTCCCGATCTGTGGGGCTTTGGGGCCAGGCTTCTGGAGCAGAAGCCTGAAAGCACAACTTAGAATTAGGGTTAGGGCCTAGAGGCCCGGCAGGCCTGATATTCTGGCATTGATGAGAGCTCCTGGGGGCCTGAGTTGAGGGTGAGGGTCCGGCTTCCCACTGCCTCTGGCGGTGGCAACCTGCATAGCTGGACACTCCATGGCCTTGGACTGCATCTCAACACTGCCTCTAGTGGCGGTAAGCATCACTACAATGCCTTCTGGCCTCCCTCTCCCTGCAGGTCCCCACTGCTCCAGTGGTGGGAACCGACATTGCCACACCGTCCAGCATCTCACACTGCAGTTCACCACTTTCCACTGTTGGGCTACTTCACTCACACACCTTTTTGCATCTCGTTCTGGCATTCATCTCTGCCTCCAGGGATGACATGCTGCAAATCTACGGCATCCATGGTGTCGCCCTGTATGTCCACACTGCCTGTCGTGGTGGTAGGTAGGACAGCATATCCTTCTGGCTTCCCTCGCACTGTCGAGGACCAGTGGGTCCAGTGGTGGAAACAGAAAGACTCTCCTGCCAGCGTCTCGCCCTGCATCTCACCACTACTACCTGCAGTGGTAGGAAACTGCACTGCACTCCTTGCTGCCTTTTCCACTGCATCTGCACACTGCCTGCAGGGGTGGGGTCCTCCAGAGTCACTCCTACCAGGATCACACAGGGTGGCTCAGCACTGCCTCCAGTGGCGACAAGCTACACAGCCACACTGTCCGGGATCTCACTCTTCATCTCAGCACTGCCTCTAGTGACCATCAGCAGCAGTGCAAGTCCTTCTGACATCCCTTGCACTGCTGCTCCCCACAGGCTCCAGTGGCGGGAACTGACATTTCCATTTCTTGCAGGATCTCGCCCTGCAGCTCAGCAATGCCTCCGGGGGCTGAATACTGCACTGCCATGCCAGCCCGCAGTGCTCCCAGTGCTGAGCTCCAGGGCAACAGAGGCTGACCAATGGGCCAGTTCAGCTTGCCGCCCAGGGAGGCAGTGCTGAGCTGCAGTGGGTGAGACATTGGAAGATCTGTCGCTGGCGCTTCCTGACAAGGGAGGCAGCGGACAGATCTAGTGCAAAGCCTGAGAAGGAGAGGCAGTGTACATGACCAACACAGGAGGCGGTACTGAGTTGAAGTCTGAAGGATGGGGGAAGATGTGCCAATGTGGCCCAGGACTAGTGGAGACAGTTAAGAGCTGCATTGTGAGACGCTGGAGGGCCCTGCAGTGCAGGTTCACACCACTGGAGGGAGTAGTGAGCTGCAGGACGAGAGTCCCTGGAAGCCATGCAATGCTGCTTGCCACCACTGGAGGGAGTAGCGAGCTGTGGTGGGAAAGTCACTGGGCGAGGAGGCAGTGCAGCCTGCCAGCCCCGAGGGCACTGATGAGGTTCTGGGCGAGAGACCCTGAGAGGCAACGCCTGGCAGCTTATTACTCCAGGAGGCAGTGGTGAGTTGTAGAGTCTCTTTCCCCAGGCTCCAGAGAGGTGGTGACAACCGCTAGAGCCGTCCACCAACTCAGCATTGTGCCCGCGTCCCCGCGTTTACTGGTCAGGTGATTTCAGGATGGTGCAGGAGGGGCTTCCCGGTGGGGGTCGGGAGCCGGGAGGAAACCAGTCCCAACTCGTGTTGCTTTTGGAACCCAAGTGTTGAGCATTTCCCTGGAAGAGTCACGTCCCTCTTCCTGAGAAGAGAATGGCATTGCTCGACTTTAGAAGGAAGCTAATGACTCCCTCAGAGCCAGCATGTATCTCCCCTTCTCCTAGGCACTGGAGCAGCTGTGCAGGCTTTAGGTCGGAGGTCCCTTCCTCTCTCCACCTGAAAACACTTCTCCACTCTGGCTCCATAAGACCCGAAGTTTGGAAATCAGCGTGAGTCAGTCATGGTACTTTTCCTAGGACGTCAGCCTTCAGAGAAATCAGCAGGTCCATCGGGCGCAGTGCACATCCATGTCAGAACTGTCATGATGTCATTATGTGAATTCTTTGTGCAGCTTCAGATGGCATTCCTTCCCTCTCGGTGGTGGGCCGAGTCCTATTATATGGATCACAAATCCACGGATGGTGGGGATTGTGTGTTAGGCCGCAGGGGAAAGAAGCCAGAAACACCACCTTGAATTAGGGTTAAAGCCTAGGGGCGTGGCAGACCTGAAGTCTTGTTGCTGAGCTGGGACTCCGTGGAACCTGAGTTGAGAGCATGTGTTCCTCTGAATGTCTGATCCAGGTTAGTGTAATGGGAACCGTTGAAACTGGTGGCCCACTGTGGGCATGCAGATTGCTGCTGCTCTGAGGATTTTGTCAGGGTCCAAATGGCAGTTTCCAGCAGCCTGGCAGGCTGAGTCCACTGGTATGACCCATGTTATGTCATGTTTGTGGCCTGTGGGCCAGACCTCTGGGCAGAGAGGCTTGAAAATCGAGGTTAGGGTTAGGGTTAGAACCTAGGGACCCTGCAAGCACAATCTTGGAGTGCTGAGGCAAGCTGCTCGGGTGGTTGCATTTAGGGCATAGATCAGTTTTTGTGGGAGACTTCAGGTGATTGACCAGTAGCTGCTGAGATTGAGCTTCTTCCCTGGTGAGTAAGCAGATTTCTCCTGCTTCCAGGGTTTTGTGTATCTCCAAATGTCATGGATTCCTTTTGTCTGGCCGGCGGAGTCCCCTGGTATGGCTTTGTTGTCCTTGGTCTGTCGGGCTTGGTGCCCAGGCCTCTGGGGAGAGAAGCCACAAAATCCAACCTAGGGTTAGGGATAGGGCCTGAGGGCCCAGGAGGCCCGATCTCTTGGTGCTGAGCTCAGCCTCCTCGGAGTTTGCATTGAGAGCGTGGGTCAGTCTGAGTGCCAGACTCCAGGCTGGTGTCATGAGGTCCGTGTCATTTGGGTGTGGCCTTGACGTGGGCATGCAGATTTCTTGTGCTCTGTGCGTTTTGCTGTGCTCCAAATGACATGGGTTCCTGCTGATTGGGAGGATGAGTCCACTTATATGTCCCTTGTGTACTTCATGTGTGCAGGTGTGAGCCAGTTCTCTGGGAACTGAGGTTTGAAAATCCAGCGTAGGTTAGGTTTAAGTCTAGCGTCCCAGCAGACCTGAACATGGAGTGGTCAGGCAAGCTGCTGAGAGGCTGAGTTGAGGCCTTTGGTCAGGTTCAGTGCCAGACTCCAGGTGAGTGTTCAGGGGCCTGCTGAATAGGATCTTGTTCCATGTAAGGCATGCAGATTTCTCTTTCTCTGAGGGCTTTGTGGGGTTTCAAATGTCACCATTTCCTTGTGAGTGGTAGGCAGACTACTCCGATATGATTCAAGTGTCTGCAATCTCTATGGCTTGTTGGCCAGGTGTCTGGGAAAAGGTATTTGAAAATGCAATCCTGGGTTAGGGTCAGGTTATAGGCGCCCAACAGGCCAATCTCCAGACGCTGAAATGAGCTCTCTGGGGGGCCAAGTTGATAGCGTGCATCTGTCTGAGTGCTGGATTCCAGGTGAGTGTCCAGGGGGCTGATGAATGTGTGGGTGTCTCCTGGTAGGCATGCAGTTATCTCCTGCTCCGAGGGTTTTGTGGAGCTCCAAAGGTGGTGGTATCCTTCTGGCTAGATGACTGAGTCCCCTGGTATGGGTATGGTGTCCTCAGTCTGTGCAGCTCGGTGGCCAGGCCTCCGGGCACAGAGACCTGATATTGCCATCTAGGGTTTGCTTTTGGTCCTTGGGGCTCGGCAGGCCTGTCCTCGAGCACTGATGTGCGTACCTGGCATGATGAGTTGAGGACCTGCCTCCATCTGAGTGCCTGATGGCAGGTGTGTGTCCAGGAGGCTGCTGAATATGGGCGTGGGCCCTGGTAGGGATGCACATTTTTCCCCCTCTGAAGGGTGTGGGGCACTCCAGTGCTGTAGTATTCTTCTCATTGCAAGTCTCAATACCCCAATATGGATCAGGTCTCCAACATCCTTATGGCTTGGGGGCCAGGACTCTGGGGACAGACACCTGAATATCTAATCTAGAATGAAAGTTAAGACTTAGGGGCCTGGATGGCTTGATATCTTGGCACTGGTCTGTGACTCCTCGGAGGCTGAGTTGAGGGCATGTGTCCGGCTGAGTGTCCAATTCCGGGTTGGTGTGAGGGGGGCCGTTGAAAGTAGGGTTGGCCCACAGTGGACATGCAGGCTTCTGCTGCTCTGAGGGTTTTGCCGGTCTCCAAATGGCACTGTTTGTGGAAGGCTCACAGGTTGAGTCCACTGATATGTCCCATGTGTACGTAAAGTTTATGGGGTCCACGCCTCTGAGCAGGGAGGCTTGAATATCGAGGTTCGGGTTCGGGTTAGAACCTGTGGGCCCCGCAAGCCCGATTTTGGAGTTCTGAGGCGAGCTGCTCAGGTGGCTGAGTTTAGGGCGTAGGTGAGTTTTAATGCCAGACTCCAGGGGAGTGATGAGGGGCTGCTAAGTGTGAGCTTCTTCCCTGGTCAGTAAGCAGATTTCTCTTGTTCTGAGGGTTTTGTGTGCCTCCAAATGCCATGGTTTCCTTTTGCCTAGATGGGAGCATCCACCAGTATGGGTCTAGTGTCCTCAATCCTTTGGGCTTGGCGCCCATGCCTCTGGGGACAGAAGCCCCAAAAGCCAACCTAGGGTTAGGGTAAGGGCCTAGGGCTCGAGGGCCCCAACTCTTGGGGCTGAGCTGAGCTAGCTTGGAGGAAGAGTTGTGGGTGTGGGTCAGTCTTAGTGCCAGATTCCATATTGGTATCATGGGGTTTGCTGAAGTATGGGGTGGCCCCATGATGGGCATTCAGACTTCTCCTCTGAGGGTTTTCCGGAGCTCCCAATGTCACGGTTTCCCAGTGACTGGCAGCGTGTGTCCACTGATATGCCCCATGTGTATTTTATCTGTTCAGCTTGGTGCCAGGCCTCTGGGGACAGATGTCTGAAAATGCAATCTAGTGTTAGGGTTAGGCTTAAGGGATCAAGAGGCCCGATCTCCCTAAGCTCAGATGAGCTCCCTAGGAGGAATCCTCTGATATGGCCCAGGTCTTGGCCATCCTTATGCCTTGGGGAACCTGCCTCAGGGGACAGATACCTGGATATCCAACCTAGAGCTAAAGTGAGGACCTAGAGGTCTGACTGGCCCAATATCGTAGGACTGAGCTGTGCCTACTCAGAGGTTTGTTGAGATTTTGGGTCAGTCTGAGTGCCAGAATCCAGGTTGGTGTCATGGGCTTCGGGGAAATTAATGGTTGCCCCAGAGTGGGCATGCAGATTTATGCTGCTACGATGGTTTTCTGGATCTACAGATTGTACGGTATCCTGCTGACTGGCAGACTGAGTCCACTGATATGTCCCATGTGTACCGCATGTTTACAGCTTGGGTGCCAGGGCTCTGGGTAGAGAGGCTGGAAAATAGAACCTGGGCTTAGGGTTAGGACCTAAGGGCCCTGAAAGCCGGTCTTGGAGCATGGAGGCGAGTTTCCTGGGTAGAAGACATTAGGGCATAGGTCTGTGTCAGTGCCACATTCCCAGTTAGTGTCCAGGGTCCTGGTGACTGTGAGTTTCTTCCATGGTAGGCATGCAGATTTCTCCTGCTCTAGGGTTTTGTGGAATTCCAAATGTCATGTCTCCCTCCTGGAGGGTACTCCCAGTCCTCTGATATGGCCTATGGATCCATCATCCTTTTGACCTGGTGGTCAGACCTCTACAGACAGATATGAAAATCAAACGTAGGGTTAGTTTTAGGACCCAAGGTCATGGCAGGCCTGGTCTCTCGGTGCTCAGTGAGCTTCCTCAGAGGCTGAGTTGAGGGTGTGGGTCAGTCTGAGTCCCAGACTCCAGGTTTGGGTAATGGGGGCAGTTGAAATTTGGCGTGGCCCCAGGGGCAGCATGCTAATTTCTTCTGTTCTGAGGGTTTTGCACATCTCCAATGGAAGGGTATCCTGCTGACTGGCAGGTTGAGTCCCCTGATATGGACCATGTATACCTAATTTGTGTGGCTTGGGGGCAGGCCTCTGGGGACAGAAATTTGAAACTCCAACCTAGGGTTAGGGTTAGGGCCTAAGGGCCTGGCAGGCCTTATCTTTGGTGCTGAGCTGAGATTCCCCGGCAGCTGAGTTGAGTGCGTAGGTCAGCCTGAGTCCCAGACTCCAGGTTTGGGTTATGGAACCTTTGAATTTTGGCGTGGCCCCAGTGGCGGCATGCTGATACTGCTGCTCTGAGGGTTTGGCCGATCTCCAAATGGCACGGTATCCTTCTGACTGGCAGGGTGAGTCCACTGATATGGCCCGTGGATACCTAATCTGTGCGGCTTAGGGGCCAGGCCTCTGGGAACTTTGGCTTGAATGTGAAACCTAGGGTTAAGGTTAGGATCTTGGGTCCCTGCAAGCCCAAACTTGGTACCCGGGGATGAGTTTCCCGGGGGCTGAGTTTAGGGTGTCGGTCAGTTTCAGTGCCACACTCCAGGTTGGTGTCCACGGGGCTGCTGAATGTAAGCTTGTTTCTGGCTAGGCAAGCAGATTTCTCCTGCTCTGAGGGTTTTGTGGTGTTCCAAATGTCATCGATTCCTTTGGGCTGCTAGGCAGAGTCCTCTGATATGGCGCATCTTTCCCCCATCTTTACGGCTTGGGGGCCGGGATTTTGGGGACAGAAATTTGAAAATCCAACCTAGGGTTCAGGTTAGGGCCTAGGGACCTGGCAGGCCTTATCTCTCAGCGCTCAGATGAGCTTCCTTGGAGGCTGGGTTCAGGGTGTAGGTCAGTCTTAGTCCCAGACTCCAGGTTGGTGTTTTAGGGGTCATTCAAATTTGGCACAGCCCCAGGGAGGGGCATGCTGATTTCTGCTGCTCTGAGGGTTTTGCGTATCTCCAGATGTCAAGGTATGTTGCTGACATAGGCATCCTTCTGACTGGCAGAGTGAGTCCACTAACATGTCCCATGTGTACCTCATGTGTGTGGCATGGGGCCAGGGCTGTGGGTAGAAAAGCATGGGAATCGAACTTAGGGTTAGGGTTAGGGCCTTGGAGCCCTGCTAGCCAGATCATGGAGTGCAGAGCAGAGCCACCCGGTAGCTGTGTTTAGTCCATTGGTCCTTTTCAGTGTCAGATTCCTGGTTAGTGTCCAGGGTCCTGGTGGATGTGAGTGTGTTTCCTGGTCGGCACGCAGGTTTCTCCTGCTCTGAGGGTTTGGTGGAGTTCCAAATGTCATGGATTCCTTTTGGCAGCTAGGCAGAGAACTGTGATATGGCTCATGTTTCCCCCATCCTTATGGTTTGGGGGTCAGGCATCTTCAAATAGATATCTGAAAGTCCAACCTAAGGTTAGGGTTGGGGCCTAGGGGCCCAACAGACCCAATATCTTGGTGCTGCGTTTTGACCCCTTGGAGGCTGATCTGAGGGCATGTGTCTGTCTGAGTGCCCGACTCCAAGTTTATGTAGTGAGGGTCGTTGTATGTGGGGTTGGCCTGCCATGGGCATGCAGATTTCTGCTGATCCGACTGGTTGGCTGAGCTCCAAATGGCAGTTTCCACTTGGTGACCGGTGAGTCCACTGGTATTGGTCATATGTACCTAATCTCTATAGGTTTGGGGACAGGCCTCTGGGTACAGTGGCCTGAAAATGGAAACTACCATTAGGGTCTCGACCTAGGGGCTCTACAAGCCCAAACTGCAGGGCTCATGGGAGCTCTGTTTAGGGCTTTGGTCAGTTTCAGTGCCAGTCTCCAGGTTAGTATCCATGGGTGGGTAGAGAAATTTGAAGTTTCAACCTAGGGTTATTTAAGTCCTAGGGGCCCGCTAGGCTCAATTTTGCAGCCTGTGTTCGAGCTCCCTTAGGGGTTGAGTTGAGGGTGTGGGTCTGAGTGCATGCCTCCAGGTTAAAATCCCGGGGTCTGCTAAATGTTGGGCTCTCCCCTGGTAGGCATGCAGCTTTTACATGTTCTGAGGGTTTTGTGGAGCTCCAGATGTCACAGTTTCCTTCTGGATGGATGGTGGAGTTGTCTGATATGAATCATGTGACCCCAATCTCTAGGACTTGGGTTCCAGACCTCTGCAGACAGAGGCCCGACAATGCTACCTAGGATTAGGGTTAGGGCCTAGGGGCCTGGCAGGCCCTATGTCACCACGCTGAGCTAAGGGTGTGGGTCAGCCTGAATGCGAGACTCCAAGTTGGTGTCATGGGGGCCAGTGAATGGTGTGGTGGCCTCCAGTGGGTATGCAGATTTCAGCTGCTCAGAATGTTTGGCAGAGCTCCAGACGGCATGGTTAGCTGCTGGCTGACTTGCCGACTCCACTGATATGCCTCCTGTGTACCTAACCCCTACAGCTTGGAGGCCAAGCCTCTGGGTACAGAAGCTTGAAAATCCAACCTAGGGTTATGGTTAGGACCTAGAGGCCCTGCAAGCCCAACCTTGCAGCTCCGCATCGAGCTCCCTGGGTGACTGAGTTTAGGGCTTTGGTCATCTTCAGTGCCAAACTCCAGTTTAGTGTCTAGGGGGCTGCTGAAGATGATATTGTTTTGTGGGATGCATGCTGATTTCTCCAGCTCTGAGGGTGTTGCAAAGCTGCAATGGTCATAGTTCACTTTGGGCTGGCAGTTGAAGTTTTCTGGTATGCGTCTGGTGTCCTCCATCTGTGAGCCTTGGGGTGCAGGGGTCCGAGAACAGAATCCTGAAATTCCAAGCTCAGGTTAGGGTGAGCTCCTAGGGGTTCGGCAGGCCCAAACTTGAGCCTGAGTTAGCTCCCTAAGGGGCTGAGAGAGGGCGTGTGTTTGTCTGAGTGCCTGAGTCCGGGATACTGTCTGGCGTGCTCCCCAATGTCATGATGTCGCCTGGTAAGCATGCCGATTTTGAGCCCTCGGAGGGTTTCGTGCAGCTCCAAATGTTATGGTTTCCTTTTATATGCCATGTGGAGTTCCCTGGTGTGGGTCTGGTGTCCTCAATCTGAGGGGCTTGGAACCATTAATCTGGGTCCAGATAGGCGTTCTCATGACGGTTGGGTTAGGACTCTGGAGATGGGGACCCAGGTAACCAAAGACCTGGAAAATGTTGACTCAAGCATGTGGCGGTGACCCACGAACACCACCAGGTCACGATTTGGTGTACGCTTCCTTTTGTCTTCACCTGCGTCCTCAGGGGTTCTCAGGAGTTTTCTCCGCACATACAGAGGTTTTGGGTAGATCTAGTGACAATTTCCCCAGCCTTTAGGTGCTTTAGAATGAGACCTCTGGCCCGCTGGAGGACGTTTTCCTCTCCGAAAACTCACAATGGGTTACAAACAGTATGTCCCCAGGTTCCTGGTCAGCTCACTGAGTTCTCCAGTGTTTGGATGGACGTAGCTTCCACGAATGCTGGGACAGGGACTGACACTGCCCTAGTGCCCAGTGTCTCTCCCTGCAGCTGCCCTGTGCAGCCTGTGGCGGGGGCATGATGTGCAGCCTCGACGGTGTCTCGACCTGGAACACAGCACCGCCTACC
>PITA01029075.1:0-18404 GCA_004023965.1 Spilogale gracilis | reverse complement strand
TTTCTTTATTAATGAAAGTAATTAGGTTAAAATGTTTCCTCTAAGTTCAGAGGTCACTCGTCTCTGCTATGGGTTGAACTGTGTCCCTGTACAATATGTTTAAGTCCTAACCTCTGCTACCTGTGAATGTGACCTTATTTGGAACTGGGGTCTTTGCAAATGTAAGCAGGTTACCATGAAGTCATATTGAATTTGAGTAGGCCCTAATCCAATACGATTGGTATTGTTATAAAAAGAAGTAGAGAGAGACACAAATTTAGACAGAAGTCAACCTTGTAAAGATGGAGGAAGAAATTGAAATTATGCTAGCACAAACCAAGGAATGCCTGGGGCTACCAAAAGCTGGAAAAAGCCAGAAGGGATTTTCCCCTAGAGACTGAGAAGAGAGCCTGGTCCTCCCAACAAGGTGATATTGGACTTTCAGCCTCTAGAACTATAAGCAAACAAATCTCTGTTGTATAAACCACTCAGTGTGTGGTATTTTGTTATGGTAGCGCTAGCAAACTTAGAATTGGATATTAAATAATCTATCTCTTTTATAATGCCTTCTAAATAGGCTACAATTTCTCTTTTGATTTATTTTTTGTTCTAATGGTTATCTAAAACTATACTTCTTTTTTTTCATTTTTACTTTAATTCCAGTTAGTTAACATATAGTGTTATACACATACAGTTTTTCAGGTGTAAAATATAGTGATTCATCAATTCCATACATTACCCAGTGTTCATCATGACAAGTGGTCTCCTTAATCTCCATCATCTATGTAACCCATTCCCTCACTCACCTCCCCTCTGGTAACTATCAGTATGTTCTTTATAGTTAAGAGTCTGTCTCTTGATATGTAGTATATATCTACAGTGGAATATTATGCAGTCATCAAAAAATAAATCTTGCCATTTGCAATGACATGGATGGAACTAGAGGGTATATGCTAAATGAAATATGTTAATCGGAGAAAGACAATTATCCTATGATCTCACTGATATGTGGAATTTGAGAAACAAGGCAGAGGATCATAGGGGAAAAGAGGAAAAAAATGAAACAAGACGAAAGCAGAGAGGAAGACAAACCACAGGAGACTCAATCTCGGGAAACAAACTGAGGGTTGCTGGAGTGGAAGGGGTTAGGAGGGATGGGGTGGCTGTGTGATAGATATTGGGGAGGGTATGTGCTCTGGTGAGCACTGTGAATGTGAATTGTGTAAGACTGATGAGTCACAGACCTGTACCCCTGAAACAAATAATACATTATATGTTAACTTAAAAAAAAAACGAATCTTTTGGACACAGAAACAAACTGAGGGACTTGGAGGGAGGGGGGTGGAGGGATGGGAGAGCCTGGTGGTGGGTACTGGGGACACCTAAAGCGTGGAGCACTGGGTGTGGGGAATGGGGAATGAATCTTGGAACACTGGAAAAAAAAATTTAAGTAACAATAAAAAAAAAAAAAAAATCTGTTTCTTGGTTTGTAAGACAATGTTTCTTAATATTTTAAGTAACAGAGACTTTCTTTGGTCATCTTTTTATTCTTTTTCAACATATTGAGTCAGGATTAAAGAAAGGTATCTGTAAAATCTGATTTTTGCTTGTAAATGTTTCCTTTGTATGCAAATTTATGATGTATTTTTAAATATAGCACAAACATGTATATATACATTAATTGTGTGCATGTATAATTTGTATTAATAAATTTTTTTTCTTGGGGCCTGGGTGATTCAGTCGGTTAAGCGACTGCCTTTGGCTCAGGTCATGATCCCAGAATTCCGGGATCAAGCCCTGCATGGGGGGGGTCCTTGCTCAGCAGGAAGCCTGCTTCTCCCTCTCCCACTCCCCCTGCTTGTGTTCCCTCTCTATCTGTGTTTCTGTCAAATAAATAAATAAAAATCTTTTTAAAAAATAAATAAATAAATTTTTTTCTTAAGTGGCTTTTGTCTAACGCACCTATATAATCCTGAAAAGGAAGTACTGAAGTGTTCCAATCACTGCATGTTCAGCAAAATTTTCTGACTTTTCTTAGCATTTCTTCTTTATATAGTTAATGGCTCTGGTTTGATTTATTCAAAAATATGTAACTTTATATTTTTTAAATAAATCACAGCTCTTTTCATTAAATAATGGCCTCTTCACTCTGTTTAGTCTTTTTAATCTGCAATTTCATCTTTTGTGATAATATTGCTACTACTGATTTTATTTCCCTGGTTCTCTTTACCCACCTCTTCATTTACTTTGCCTTTCTTTTTTTTTTTTCTTCTTTTCTTTTTCTTTCTCTTTCTTTCTTTCTTTCTTTCTTTCTTTCTTTCTTTCTTTCTTTCTTTCTTTCTTTCTTCCTCCACTCTCTCTCTCTGTCTCTATCAGGCATGGATATAAATAAATTATAGTCTTTGTCCTTATTTTCTTTGGTTCACCTTTATTCCAAATGAAAAACTTGAAATAACCAGAGATGTACCATGAGTTCCTTCTCCATCCTGTTCACGGCCTCATGCACCCAATCTGCCAGAGCTTTGATCTTGTAACTCCCAGCCCCCAGCATTGTGAGAAGTAAATTTCTGTTGTTATAAGCCACCCAGTCTATGGTATTCTCTTGTAGCTGCCTGAATGCACTAATACACACACACACACACACACACACACACACACACACCTTAATTCTGAACAATGCTTTTGTAACTCTGTAAGCCTTGTCAGTCTGTAAACTGAGGCCTTCCTGATCTCAAGAAAATATTTTATTATTTCTTTTATGACTTCTTTCTTTCTACTGATCTACAGTATCTATGATTCTCAAGTGAGGTTTCCTGGCTCTATCCTTTATACCTTTCACATTTTTCCTCTATTTTCCATTTCTTTACATTTTTGTTTAGCACTTGGAGAGAAATTTCTTCCATTTGCTCTTCCAGGCCAGCTCTTTCTGTCTTAATAATAGTCATTTTACCTTAACTCATCTGTGAATAAAGAAAGTGTTTTTTAGCGCCAAAAAGTCCTTTTAAGCTGCACTTGAATTTTAAGTGCACTTATTTTTCTGTCCAAATTGTCATGTCGCCTTCAGCAGCTTTATTTGTGGCTGTGTTCCTTGCGGCTGTGCTCTGCTGGATCTTGCTATCTCTGGTGTGAACGTGTTGTGATTTTTCTTGATAACTGGGCCCTAGGTGGTGTCACTGCAATATACTAGTAGGTAGCAGTCCCCAAGGAAAGGAAGTCACAGTGGTCTCCTGCAGAAGTCTCCCTGCTCCTCAAAGGCAGGAATGACTAAGCCCACATTTTTGGCTGCTCTGTGGCATCTCAGTTCTCTTGGAGACCTGAAACACACGCATGGAGGGCCATCAAATTTCTTCCTAACGTCCACACATCTCTTTGGGCCACGTTCTTCTCAGTGTCCCCATTTTATAATCCCTGCCTCAGGGTGGTCACTAGGAGCTAGAGATCTGGTCACTAGGAGCCCACACAGCAGAAAGCCTGTACCAATTCATTCCACTGGCACTTCCGTGGAGCCTGTGGCCTCATTTCCACTTTGCTCCTGTAGACCCCATCGGCATGACTCAGAAGAGGAAAACATATAGGACTTATGTGATACTGAACAAAAAAGAGAGTTAGGTTTATGTTGCTATCTTTCCAGAACCCCCTCTGGAATCGGCATCTTCATCCAACCTCACATCTCAGGGAACATGTTTCCTCTACTGTGAGGCAGCAATTCCGACTGAAAGGCCATCAGCTTTGGATTCAGAGATATCTGTTCAAATTTGTCCCCTCCAAGTGCAATCTTATATATAATCAGTATCTCTGACCTTGAATTCCTCATTCATTAAACGGTTCTAATGTGAAGAGCAAATACACATAAAGCACTTTTCCCAGTGTACAGCACATGATGGGATTTTCAGATGTCAGTCCCTTCCCCCACGACTTTCAAGAAGTGATAGCTGTCAAGTCAATCTCCCCTTGGTTTGACATTTAAGCAACAACTGTTCTTCATCACCTTTCCTTAGACTTGTTTTTACTCAATCCATCATCTTGAAGCATCTTTATTAATGGTCAGTGTTTTAGGCATCTTGATGTCCCATGCTTTCCTGAGGGCATCAATTGTACCTTATATATTATGAAAACCACATATCACAAGGAAAAAGTCACCACTGACCTCGGGTGTACGGTCAGAAGCCAAGCTGAAAAGGACTGTTCAGAAATCAGCTCTGACAAACATATCTAAAGGAACATAATTATCCTTTTAAAAGTTATCACGTAATTGAATCTCTAATTTTGCTTGAAAATAGATTAATTCACTCCATTGAAATCTCCAAGAAAAAAGGATATCCCCAGAGCTCCGCAAGAAAGCCAAAAGAATTTTTAATTGCAACAAATTACATGAAGAGATTCTGCCTTATGAAAGAGGAAAATATATGGCAAACTCTTTTGGGATAATTAAAGTGAAAGATATCAAAGATCTGTTAATGAAGGCCCTAAAGTCCATACAATGAAGAATAACATCAGTGTCCTTTTCCCATAAAATGTTTGGAGTCTTCAATAGGGAATATCAGTCTCTTTTATTGATCCTACTGCTCCCACCTGCTTTGTAAAACTGTATGTTGCTACGTAGGAGGGTGTTACAAACAGCCAATAAGAACCCAAATGGGAAAGAAGAGAGACAAACTACTGGAAGATCCTCTCTGGACCACAGCCCTGAAGTCCCTGCCTGCCCAGGGTTAGCGTCCAGTGGCTGGGTCAGAGCTTTTACCCCACCAAGGCTTTTCTTTGTGTTTTTAGTAACTTGGATCACTTATGATATTTCAAATGTCTGTACAAATGCACAAAAGAACTTCTGAACCCAACAATGAAAACACTACCAGAGGGAAATTACGTAGAAGGAAAATTTATAGATTGCCTTCTCTGGTTTTTTTTTTTAGAGTATAAGCTGAACTGTTAGGGCCATGGCCAATAAAAGGAGAGAAAAACAGGAAGCAAACATGGAAGACTATATCATTCTGAAGGTGAGTAAAGGCATTGACAGAGAAAAGGTAGCAAAAAAGGGAAGTGGTACTGGCCCAAAAAATAAATTCAGGGGCCACATGTAGAAACATAACTGAGTGGTAAAATAGGAATGCTGACAATGAGTGGGTACATCTAAGTACAGTTTAAAAGAGCAATAAAAGGATCCATGCAACCATCTTCAGATAATTATGCTGATTCAAAAGAGCCAATCTCCAAATATTGCATATTATATGATTCCATTTCTAGAAATGCTTGAGATTACAAGATCACAGGCATGGACAACAGATTCGTGGTTGCCAGAGGTTAAGGAGAGGTTGGGGACAGGACAGAAGTGTGGGTGACCATGAAATGGCAGCACGCAGGATCTTCGTGGCAATGAAGTGTTCTGTCTCTCAGTTATTTCAATATCATGTTCCTGGTTGTAGTATCAACTACACTAGCACAAGAAGCTCCTGTTATTGTTGAGGTAAACTGGCTAAAGGGCACCTGGAATCTCTCTGTATTATTTATTACAACTGCGTGTGAATCCACAGTCACCTCAAAAAGTTTCACTTAAAAAAAAGTAAGGAGGTGAACCACTTTTTGTTTGACTCTTAGAATAGATATCAAAGGTGGAGGACAGGAAAAGGAGCTGCCCATTTTCATTACAACTCTTGTAGAACCATCTAAATATGTTGAATATTTGGTAAAAATTAAGGTTCAAGAGTGCTGAGAGATACTAGTGTGATGAAAGAGTTTAAAAGGGCTCAGACTTCTAAGGTCTTACCTTTTTTAGTGGGGGGAAAATATTACTAACATTCATCGAACACTTGCCAACCACTGAGCATTGTACATAAACACTCTCATGTAATCCTCAGGACAATGTAGTAATACTTGCTATCTTTCCCTCTATTTCACTCAGATAGAACTGAGGCTCAAAGAGTTTAAGGGACTGCCCCCAAGGTTACATAGGTAGTAAGCTATACAGTCATCCAGAAAGGCATTCAGACTTCAGTCCCATTTCCAAAAGTATGCTCCCTGGGGCAGGAAATACCAGTTGCCAAAGTCTCTTGGTGCCCAGAGGTAAACAGAGGTTGGGGGTAGGGTACTTGACAGTGGGGGCAAGATGGGCATAAGAATCAGACAGATCTGTACTTGAGACCCGTTCTATGAATTTCACTTACTTCACCTTGGATGAGTCACTTAACCAATCTGAGCCTCTGCATCCGATCTACAATATAGGAACAAGAGTACTACTGACCTCAGAGGGTTGTTGGTAGAATTAAATGAGATCATATGTATTAAATGCTTGGTACAGTGCCTGAGAAACAGCTCTAAATAAGGGGTGGACATTATTACTATGATTATTACAAACTTTGACTTTGTTATTTCTCATAATAGGTTTCAGGTAAAGCTCTTTCCCTCTACCATATCAAAACTGTTGAAATTTCCTTTAAGGTAATGCTGAACTTTATGTTTTATATGAGAAGAAAGAGGAAAAAGGGTTGACTTTCATAAATGAGATTAGCCAGAAAATTACCAGGGATTATCTGGTCACTGAGACTCAGAGGAAAAATGCTGCCTGGCTATGTAGCCACAATTTTTGCTCTGTTTTGTTGTTTTTAAATGAAATATATCAAACATGCAGAAAAGGCAAAGAACATCATAACACCCTAGTTTCCATCTCCCAGACTTAACCAATATGAACATCTTTCCACATTGGTTTCATATCCTTTTGTTAAGTAATAAAACATGACAGGGGCACCTGGGTGGTTCAGGTCATGATCTCAGGGTCTTGGGACTGAGACTTGCATGGGGCTCCTTGCTCAGCGGGGAGTCTACTTTTCCCTCTGCCCTTCTCCCCTGCTCATGTGTGCTCTCCCTCCCTCAAAAAAAAATAAATAAATTTTTAAAAAGATAAAGAAATAAAACACTACAAATATTACACATGCAAGTGAAGGTTCCTCCCATCCCATCCATCCCAGTCTTCTTCCCTGCCTTCCCCCATCTTCTGTCCCCAAGTGCCAGCTTTCCAAGGCAGCTCTGAAAGCATCCCTTTCCAGGCTGTGATGTTGGAAGTTTACTTCCTAGTCTTAAGGGCACAGATATCACATATAAGTCCATCAACCAGGAAGTTGTCTTTTGAGCTTGTGTCCCATGTTAAGCATGAAAGAGGGGTACCAATGTATTCTCTAAAAAAGAGCTTACTATAAAAATGGGCTGACAGACACTGAGGTAGACATACGCCCTGATTTTTCTTTGGGGAAACTCCTAGCCACATGCTTTGACCAGGGCTAACTCTATCCTCTGTTGTGAGGGTCTGAACAGTGAGAATCTCCTTGGCTACCAATTTTGGTTCACTAGTGGACATGTGATCTGAGTTGGGCCAATTAAAGCTACCTCAAAATTTTTTCTGGGGCCCATAGGGAAGAGGTGCTGCCTGCCTGCTGGCATGGGAGGCTGTAAATCTAATGCTGGAGGGGCCACCTGCCTGAGAATCAAGCCAGCACAGACAAAAAGCATTGTTGAGTGTCACCAAGTCCCCAGATCAAGTGTTGCCCATGTTAGGTATATAATTGGACTTCCCGGTTAATGGGCCCATAAATTCCCTTGTTATGCTTAAGATGTACTTGAGTTGAACTTCTGTCCTGGATAACACAAAAGACAACAACTAATGAGCAAGGCAGGACATAATGGCAAACCACGTGTGTAGTACTTACTATAAACACTTCCTTCTCCTAAGTATTTTACATGCAGAAACTCATTTAAGACTCATGAGAAGCCGCTAAAGTAAAAGGTCTATGATGGCCCCCAGTTACAGGTGAGGAAACTGAGCACAGTGAAGCAACCTGTTCAGGACACTGAAATATTAAAGAGTGAAGCTGTGGTTCAAATCCAGGAAATCTGAATTGGAATCCAAACTGTTAACCACTATAGAACCAATTCAGAAAATGAATGGTTATAGGAATGTACAACAAAAGAAAAAAATACGAGCCATGGTTATCAAAGAAAGTACATTTCATAAAGGGCATTGTGTTTTCCAATGGAAGGATGAAAAGCATAAATAGTAGATTATAGAAAAGGAGAAAAAATTCCAGAAAGAAGGAAAACTTGAGCAGAGATGAGAAATTATCACAACATATTTTATTTGAGGAAGGTGAGTAAAGACCTTGTATTAGTATTTTTCATCCTAGGGAATCAGAGGAACTGTATATAAGATTTAATGTGGACCATGACAGATACCCTTCTTCTATAATTATTATTTCAGGAACATTAATGGAAAGAGAATGAGTTTAGCCAAACCCCCGGAGCACACTGATGTGAGGCAGCTAGTCTCTCTAACCAAGCTGGAGCCTCACAGAGCATATTTTGGGATCTGACTAATGGTTAAGGCCTTAGCGTCAGGTAAGTTGAGTTCAAAATGCAGCTCTACAACTTACTAATTATGTGACCGTGGGCATGTTACTTAATATCCCTGAGGTTGGTTTATTCGTCTGCAAAATGGAATTAGGAATCTCTAACTTATGGCATCACTTTAGAGTTTAAAAGAGATCATGTGCGTATGTGCTTAGTGGAGTGCCCCACGAAGTAAATCCCAGTAAGTGGTGAGCACTGTCAGTAAGATTATTGATGTCAGTATAGAGTAAAAATGAAGAAGAAGCCTGCTCCTTGGTGCTGCAAAGATCTAGACTATTTGCGCTCGTGTTCTCTCTCTCTCTCCCCCCCCCACCCCCAGAAAAAAAAAGAAAAGAAAAGAAAAAGAAGATGAAGATGAAGAAGAAAGAAAAAAGATCCTGACCATTTGGCCAGACCATCTGAGCTGCCTGTTGTCCCCGGAGGTAGGAAAGATGACCTTGAGGCCAACAGAAACCATCTATCACTTTCCCTTTTGTAGCCAGCAGGGGTAATTTTTCAGCCACCAAAATCATAAAGAAGATGTTCAATCTGCTGATAATTTGATTCTAATTAGAACCTCCATCTACAATGCTGGAATTGCAAGGGGAAAAAAAAAGCAGAAATGAAATAGCAATTAACCTTTGGTTCTGAGCTTTATTTGCTTCTACCCAACATGGGTCAGTTGCCATAGAGATGATACCTACGTGATCTGCAGATGTGACCAAAGCCGCCTGGAGCCTCTGAACCAGCCTCCTCGCAGTGCAGCTTTGGGATAATTAAAAATCTGCTAAAAGAGAATTGAAAGTTGATCTGAAACTCTAATCCTAAAGCTGACTTGAATGGAAGAGAAAAAGAAGAGGGGGGAGGGGCTTGCCGGGAGATGAGGAGGATGTAGAGCTGGAAAATAAAATTAAAGAACACACATTACTTTAAAAAAAAAAAAAAAAAAGCCAGTCTCTTTTTTTTAGACTTTATTTATTTATTTATTTATTGACAGAGAGATCACAAATAGCACAAATAGGCAGAGAGGCAGACAGAGAAAGAGGGGGAAGCAGGCTCCCTGCTGAGCAGATAGCCCAATGTGGACTCAATCCCAGGACCCTGAGATCATGACCTGAGCCGAAGGCAGAGGCTTAACCCTCTGAGCCATCCAGGTGCCCAAGCCAGTCTCTTCTATCCACAACTTTCCAGAGTCTGATGACCACAGCTTAGAGACACTCTAGGATAAGAAAGAGGAACTGAGAGGTGTGAAAAGTTTGTCTCTTCTTTTAGGAGAGGACTTCTTAGCTTCAATGAGACCAAGCCTCCCTTAGCCAGGGAAGCTAAAGAGTAAGAAGGTCAACTATGGTGAGCCTTCTATTCTCCCTCTAGAAAAGTGGGGGTGAGTGAAGCAATGCAAGGCCAGTGGGTGGGACAGAGTTCTTAGTCCAGGCCATGCCAGCAATGACATGGGAATAGCTTCTGGACCATGACGGCTAGTGTGTAAGAGCTAGAGGCCATGAATCCCAGCTCCTGGAGTCACCTCCCTTCAGACAATCCATCCCCCCATTTGCCCAGTGGATTATTTTGTAGCCAGATGGAGCTTGGTCTACATCTCTCCCCATGACCCAGCTAGCTCCTGGCCCCTTTCACTCCTTTTGACTCAGCGCTCACAAAATCAAGGTCAAGCAGATAATTAAGTTATTTTCCCCTCCAAATCTAAGAGCTGTTAATTACCCAAGACAGTCCTAATCACTATTAGGGAACAAACTAGTGTCTGACTTAAGTGGATTCTAATTAAAACTTAAGTAGTATCTCCTACAGCCGTGACTTTGAAAGTTTTTTTCTTTCATACACATAAGATACATGACATCAGTTTAGGAAGGATCTTTCCTGGGGTCCTCTATCCATGGCCCCTACACAGGGAAGCCTTCTCTAACCACTCTTACCATAGCCACCCCCGCCCCCATCATTCTTGACCACATCCTTCTGTTATAAACAAATTCTCCATAGAACTCATTACTTGCTGAAATAATCTTGTTTGTTTATTAATATTTGCTATAAGCTTCATAAGAGCTGAACTTGGTGCCTTACTTTTAAATGTATCTGCAGTGCCTAAAAACAGCATCCAGGCAGAATAAATACTCAATATTCATTTGTTGACTGAATGTAACTGTGTATTCCCATAGGCTTACTCAGTTGATGTCCCACGTAAAGCAAACCAGCTATCATTCTAGCCTTTCTTTCCCTCTCTAGAACTATTTCGGTATGTGTAAGAGCTATCAGACTATTTATTCTTTCCTTCAACAAATATTTACTGAATAGTTACAATACATCAGGTCCTATGCTAAATGCTGGCAGTAAAATGGGAAGTAAGCGGGACAAAGGCTCAGCCTTATGGCAGTTCCATTATATTAAGCAGAATGGCTGCTATATATTGATATACAAATAATTGGTAAAATTTAATCATTAACAATGGTGATCACTGCTATGGAGGTGACCAGTGGGGATAGTAAGTGTGGGAGTCTATTCCAACTCAGGTGGAGAGGGAAGGCCTCTCCCATAAGGTAGCATTAGGCATCCTTTTATGTAAAGAGCCAGGATAAAGGAATTGTAGGCAGTGCGAACAGAAAACACAAAGTCTCTGAGATGGGAAAGAACTCAGCACTTTCTGGAGCTCAAGAGTACAGGTCCAGGGGGACAGAAAGAGATGTGGACAGGTGCATTCATTTAACAGAGGATCTTGAGGACTGGCAAAGGGATTTGCAGCTTATTTTTAGTACAATAGGAAGGCACCAGCAGATTGAAGCAGGAGACTGACAGGATCCGATTTGCATGTTAAGAAAATCACTCTGCCTGCTGACTGCAGAAAGAAAGGAGAGCCAGAATAGAGGGGGAAGAGCAGCAAGGGGACCGTTGGTTGCACAGGCGAAGAAAGGGGAGGTAACCTCATCTCATCCTGATATCTATTTGTATTCAATACGTTAATCTGTGTTCCTCATTATGGTAACAAACTGTGTATCCTACTGACGAGGTCACGTTAGCATGTCATGACGTAATGACCAGGAACTGAAGCTCTAGAGAAATTTACCCTGACGGGGGACGCCTAGGTGGCTCAGTCGGTTAAGCATCTGCCTTTAGCTCGGATCATGATTCTAGAGTCCTGGGATCAAGTCCTGCATCAGGCTCCCTGCTCAGTGGGACATCTGCTTCTCTCTCTGCCTTCCACTCACCCTGGATATGCTCTCTGACAAATACATAAATAAAATCTTTAAAAAAAAATTTACCATGATGGAGCAGGCTGAGGAGAGCTCTAAGAAGCTGGGGTTATATACATGCACTTCAGGTCTTATACGTATGACTACTCTGCTTCCCCCCTGGACTGTTAACTGGATTTCTCATTTCTCATGGCCATGCTTCCCTAGTGGCCTGCCCTCAACAATGCCACTTTGATCATGTCCCTTATAGGGCAGAGTTCACAGTTGCTGGGTTAGTAAGCATACTGACTATTGATCTCAAGGGATCAATATTACCTAAATAAGTCACTGGTGACCCGTTGGGTGGGAACATAGTTGCACTGAGACAGAGCTGGAGGTAGACGGGGCCTCATCATCAAACCGTCTTCCTCCTAGGATTGTCCAATCTAGTGACTCTCAACTTAGTTGCACAGGTAGATTCACCAGTAGCCCTAAAAGAATAATAGTACAGAGATAAGAATCTCTGGGTTCAAGATCATTGCATTTTTAAATCTCCCCAGGTAATGTTAATGAGTTAAGAATCATGGGCCCTAACCCAACTGTTTTAACTACTACAGACTACCTTATTTAGGACCCTGTGGGAACTCCTGCTTCTCAATCTTTACTCCTTTACTGGGCTTTGATAAAGGGATGCATCCCAACAAACTCGAACCGCTATAATGGATTCGGTGCTCCTGAGATGCCCAGTAAGGTGATCAGTACTTTGCCAATGTTTCTTTATTTCAACCTCATTACCACCTTCCAAAGTAGCAACATCAATAGAGGTTGAGAAAACTCTGGCTTGAAAAAGGTTATGTAACCTGCACAAAGGCCAGACGGCTAAGAAGAAAGAGGTCAGGGTCCACATCCAGGTCTTATGATTCCATAGCCTATGTTCTTGATCACTAAACAACTGTAACACTGTCCTTCACAGAAACCAAGGTTTCCATCCCAGCCCTGCCCCTTACTAGCTGTGTGACCTAGGGTGAGTTATTTAACCTCTCTGAAACCCAGGTCTCACTCTGTAAAGTTCTGTGCCCACCCCAGCTCTCCCCTCTCCCATTCTTTTTCTGCTAAGAATTATTAGTTCTCAAAAGTATCTCTATCTGCCACAGCCATTTCACCATGAACACTTCAAATCTTGGCCCAGAATCTCCAGCACCTAGCACAGAGTTTAGCCCAAAAGAAGCATCAGTGTCCATTGTATTGAATAGTATGACCTCTCGCTGGGATGTGACACATAATTTGGAAATTTGAGTTGTGTTCTGATATTCAGCCAATCCCTTCCCCCACCCCCCAAAAGCTACATTGATCCCCTCCCCTCACTGATCTCTCCTATCAACAGACCAGAAGCATTCAGTGGAAAACTGCAAAGGGCATGTTATCTGTGTGACCCCAATGACTAATTTGGAAGGACTGACTATATTTGCATAACTTTACATGTGTTATGCATCAATCTATGATATACTTATCCAAGGAAAGAAGTTGTTGATGTAGAATACCAAAGAAGAGTATTTTCCCACAATATATAATGCAAGTGTTAGAAAATCACACAATTCTATAGCCCTCCTCCACCTTGTGGCCAAAATGGAAGCTTCCATGTTAAAGGGTTTAGGAGAGGAAGATATACCTTTGCATTAGAGAAAAGTCAACCATTTCTGCCACCTGAGAAGGAATCTTCCATTAAAATCTTTGTGAGATGGCAAATGTCCAACATGATAATAATTTCATAATACTGATTTTGGCCTTCATTTATTCATTCAACAAACATTTATTGAGTACTCTTCTGCCCTTCACTACAGGAGAGAATATCATGAGATCCCTACTGATGCAAAACTCACAATCCAGAGACAAAAAAACACAATATACTACATGAACCTGAGAAACTTCATTCTTTAAGCCCCCATTTTTTTAATCTGAAAAGTGAGAATAAAATGCCAATTTTCCATGGTTCGTGTAATTGAACAGAAATCGTCTCAGCGTGGCTTCTGGCGGCGCATAGTAGGTACTCAGCAAATGAGAGTCATCCTCACAATTATTATCCCTCTCATGGAATATAATGAAGTTATTGTGGAATCACTGAGGAGGAGATGCCTAACTCTGTGGAACTCTTCAGCAGGGGAATAAAGGCACTGTGTCCTAAGTTAACACCATACGTCAGGGTTTTACAGCATCCCAGCTGATAAACAACTTAGCAACTCACAAATGCCTATTAACTTGTCATTTGGAGATCTCAACTCAAAGCTCTGTGTCTCTTTCTGTCCACAGTGACATCCAATGTGTCCAGTTCTTCACTTTTCTGATAGACCTGGGGGTCTGCTAAGGAGAAAAATAGAGGGAAATTGAGAGTACATAACCATTAAAATTAATTGCTCACAAACATCAGAACCCAGATGCCCACTGTAGTCATGAAATATGGATAAGGATTTGCTGAAAGCCATTTATATTAAATTACTTTTATAATAATATTTAACTTTTAAGCATTAAATATTTAGTACTCCTTTTTTTGTCATTTGCAAAGAAGCCTCCAGCTGTTTCATAGCTAGACGGATCCACGTCCATCCTGTTATGAGAGCCTATAAGGCGAAACAACAGACCAGCAGTTCGGAGCGTAGAGACCAGCAGATATGAATACCTCTACATCAGCCAGCTCTCATTCACTCAGCAAAAACTTACTGATACCCTTGGTGTTCCAGATACCAGGTTATAAAGATATAAAAGCATGATCCCTGAACTCGAAAACTAGCAAGAAGAGACAGACACAACAACTGAATAATTCCAAAGAGTTGCTTACATGTACCCCATACTCACCTCCAACAAAATTACTTAATAGTTTTTGAAATGCGCCATGCTCTTTCTCATCTCTATGCCTTAGCTATTCCCCCTTGCCTTGAACAGGTACTCCTCTGCCCAGCCATCTCCCAATTCTCCTAATGGGCTTATTTCAACTGATGCTGATGCCTTCATTGCCAGGTGGATTCCTGGGCACCACCTGCAGTGTGATATGGACTCATGTGCTACCGAGCCTCAATCCACCTGTGCATACATAAGTCATCACACGGCTCTGTAAGTGCTGACTCACTTCTGATCTCCTCTACCAACCTCTGAGTTACCCGCATCAAAATCATTGTTGTGTCCTCAATGTCCTCTGCGGTGCCTGGCACACAGGAGATGTTCAATAAACTTCCAGTGAGTCAATAAATTGAATAATCAATTAATGTTCTATGTGTTATAACAGATCTATTTACATGAGGACACAACCAATTGCCTGTGGGGGATGAGGAACAGGGATGCTATCAGGAAATAATTAGTAGTAATAATGGCATTTGAGCAAATTCCTAGAAAAACTAGATATGTTATAACAATGGACATTAAAAACTGAAATTATTTAATTATGGGTATGCCCTCCACAAGCTACTTCAAATATTTTCCCATGTAATTATCATTGCATGGCCTCTGGCCCTCTCTTTATTGTATCACCAGTCACCACACCCACCAACACCATCTTGAACACCAAAGAAAAAGAAATAATCTTTCTTCCATTTCCTCCTTCCTACTGTAGATTAGATGGAGTCCCCTTAATGTGAGCCTTTCTGCAAAGGTATATGGAATGAACTCCAGCCAGGCACCTGGATGGAGCATGAGTTTCCTCACGGAAAGTCTTCACTACACCCAGCCCTATGATTCCAACCCGTCAGCTCCTTAAAACCATCCCATTCTCTGGGAAGACCTTTTTATCTACCAGATTCCGGAGCAACAAGAGAACTCGTAGATACACCAAACTGCTTCCCGACTCCATTTCAATATGCCACATAGTTCTTCTATCTGAGACATGGGGACAAAGAAAGTTCTGGGATCCTCTAGATGGAAGTTAAATTGAATCCTGTGATTATCATGATCTGACATAACCTTAGGACCAGTTACCACCAAATAAAGTTGGTGATTCACTGGATGGGAACAGAAATCTGTTACTAGTCCTAGGAACACTTTCTTTTTTTTTTTTTTTTCTAGGAACACTTTCTTATATGAGAAAAAAAATGGGCTGATCTCTGAACAAAGGGACAGGATTTTCATCTGCTTTCTCTGAAACTTTGAGTTCATTAGTCTTGCAGTGCCCTGGAACCTTCACTAAGCAAACCCAGAGGACCCCAAGCAGTCCTGCTCCATCTGTAAATTCCTCTGACCTACTCCCAGCCCTTACTTGGAAGAGCCCTGTGGGGTTCTCTAGAATTTTAAAAATAAAAAGTTGGTGTTTTATTTGGTGGCCTAATATCTGTAAAAATAGATCCAAAAAACAATGTCTGGTGGCTCACCACAAAAAGTTTACATGCTATTTATATAACGATATGGGCAAATGGAGAGGTTATGAATAGGGATGGGCACCAACATCCTGCTCGACAGAGTCATTCAGGGAAACACTCTAATAGGAAATATATACATGTGAGTTCTGTGACCCTAAGGAAAATCTCCATTTCATAGGAGAAGAGTACCCAGAAGTGATGTCTATCACTGGTTAGTCTTCCATTGAACAAAATTCAACCACATGACCATACCTACCCTCAAGGAGGGCTAGGAAATATCATCGAGCTCAAGAAGAAGAGGAGCACGGATTTTTGGTAAGAAGCAGCTGTCAACAGAAAACAATGTTGGATTTTTAAAAAACATTTTATTTATTTTTTTGAGAGAGAGAGAGTGAGTGAGAGAGAGCATGAGAGGGGAGAAGGTCAGAAGGAGAAGCAGACTCCCCGCGGAGCTGGGAGCCCGACATGGGACTCGATCCCGGAGCTCCAGGATCATGACCTGAGCTGAAGGCAGTGGCTTAACCAACTGAGCCACCCAGGCGCCCCAATGCTGGATTTTTTTAAGAACACTCATGCAATGATCAGCCTATCGTGGGCAACAGCAAACAAGAATAGGAAGACTGAGACCTGAATTCAAACCATAACACACCTCTTAGCTGTAATCCCCTCTGACCCTCAGGGGTTCCTCCATGAAACAGAGAGGAACATTGATGTAGAATGAAATGAGCTAACGTGTGTAAAACACCTATCAAAATGCCTCATACATAGTAGGTGTTGAACATGCTGTGGTGCTGGTAACAATTTACAGTTAATTTCTATTCATGAGTAAAAGACTGTTGTTACTTTCAGTATGGAAAACAAGTAAGTTCTAGGCTCTAGCTCACACTGAGGAATTAGCTACCAATGCACTTTGCACTCTCCTTCCCCCACCTCAGCCCTGGCTCCCTGTGGCCCCACCCCCTGTATGAGAACTCCTAGCCCTTGCTAAGAGACCAAACATCCAATCCCTACTCTGAGAATGTTCCTGTTCGGCCCTTAACTGCAGCTCGGACAAAGCACGGGGACTGTTCTGGCTGTCACAGCACAGCAAATTCCAACCATCATATGCTGATGACATTGTACCCACCACTGGGTGCACAAATGCGCACTGGCTGGAAGGAGGTCTGATTGCCCAGCAAGTCCATTTGTTCCTTGTTTTAAAGTGATCAATCATTTACTCAGATTTCAGTGAAATGGCCTGAAATGGGGCGCACAATAGATTAGAGGCAAGTCCCAGCAGTAGCCCTGAGCAGGCAGCCATGTCAGGAACTGCAAAGCACCCTCAGGGCCCAGGGCTTCTGAGCCGGAAGTAGACAGGGTGCTCGTGATTGAGTCTCAGTAGGCTCTGCTGCTCTAGCTTAGGCTCAGCATCAGCGGCAGGCACTTGCCAGGGATCTTAGAACTCTTCTGTTCAAGGTCATCTTTGGAATCCCACTCTCAACTTCTGGAGCACCACTCTCTCCAGCTCAATCCAGGCAGCTCTCTTTCAGCAAATGCCATAAACAGGTGTCAAAAGTCTTTCACCCATTCAGATTCTCTAACCCCGCATTTCCACCTTCGGGACTCTATCCTAATGAAATAATCCCGGATATGACAATAGCCTTATACACAAAGATGCTCACCAGCAAGACTATAGCAAAACAGCTAAACCACCTATGCAATTGGTTGGAATACTATCAGATGTCCAACAGTAAGGAAATTATTTAGCATGTGGGATATCAAGACACTGAATGCATATTTACCAAGAATGTACGATAAAGGAAAGTGGATCGACTATTATGTTAAGTGAGAGGAGTAGGAAACAAGAGTAGTAAAAGTACAGCTCTGTAAAAAAATAACACAACTATGGTTATGTAAGATATTATCATTACTGGGTTACTGGGTGGAGCTTGGTGACAGGAAACACAGAAATTTCTACCATTTTTGTAACTTCTGTGGGTCTTAAATAAACCTATCTTTTGAAAAACAGAAAGTTTTGCATGAGGAGGCAGCATAGAAGACAAACCATGACATCAGAGAGAGACGAACCATGAGAGACTATGGACTCCAGGAAGCAAACTGAGGGTTTTAGAGAGGAGGCTGGGGCGTGGGGGATGGGTGAGCCCGGTGGTGGGTATTAAGGAGGGCACGTATTACATGGAGCACTGGGTGTTATGCGCAAACAATGAATCATGGAACACTACATCAAAAACTAATGATGTACTGTACGGTGACTAATATAACATAATTTAAAAAAAGAATAATAGCTGATAGTACATGCTTTAAAAAATTAAGTATAGGGGATCAGTTAGGGAAGGGATGTTCACCTAACCTGTTCTTTTCATTTCCTCTCTGCTCATAATAAAGCTCTCATAAGAATCCTTTTTGACAGGGTGCCTGGGTGGCTCAGAGGGTTGAGCCTCTGCCTTTGGCTCAGGTCATGATCTTGGGGTCCTGGCATCAAGTCCTACATTGGGCTCTGCCTATTTGTGATCTCTCTCTGTGTCAAATAAATTTTAAA
>PITA01029074.1:0-18408 GCA_004023965.1 Spilogale gracilis | reverse complement strand
AAGAAAGAAAAGAAAGAAAAGAAAGAAAAGAAAGGAAGGAAAGGAAGGAAAGGAAGGAAAGAAAGGAAAGAAAGGAAGGAAGGAAAGAAAGAAAGAAAGAAAGAAAGAAAGAAAGAAAGAAAGAAAGAAAGAAAAGGAAAGAAAAGGAAAGGAAGGAAAGGAAGGAAAGGGAAGAAAGGGAAGACAGGAAGAAAGGAAGAAAGGAAGAAAGGAAGAAAGGAAGAAAGGAAGAAAGGAAGAAAGAAAGAAAGAAAGAAAGAAAGAAAGAAAGAAAGAAAGAGAGAGAAAGGGAGGGAGGGAGGGAGGAAAAAAGAAAGGAAAGAGGAAGAAAAGAAAAGAAAAGAAAAGAAAAGAAAAAAAAGAAAAGAAAAGAAAAGAAGAGGGAGGGAGGAAGGGAGAATAAAAGAAGCAGTAGCTAATGTTGACGAGAATTTTCAAACCAATGTATCTAGCCTGTAAAGGGAATGAAGCCTAAAATCTAAAAGAACAGTAACCTCCAAAGCAGCAGTCCCCAAATCTGGTAACCCAGGCCACTTGATTCATCAAGACCATTTCTGAGAACAGAAGTGCAGAAGAAGGCATTATGGACTGAATTACATCCCCTCAAAATTTATATTGAAGCCCTAACACACAGTGTCTCAGAACAAATTTGGAGATAGGACATTTTTAAAGGGAATTCAGATTAAATGAAGTCACAACAAGGGTGGAGCCTAATCCAACAGGACTGATGTCCTTATAAGAGGGATGCACCAGGACAGAGGAGAGAGCAAGTGAGGGCCCCATGAGAAGTGGGCCAGGAAAAACCAAACCAGTTGACACCTTGATCTTGGACTTCCAGCTTCCAGAACTCTAAGAAATAAATGTCGGTTGTTTTAGCCACCCAGCCTGTGATCTTTTGTTATGGAAACCCAGGGAAAGGAATACAGAGGGGAAATGGAAAAGGAACAGAGGAAGAAGAGAAGGGGAAAGGGAAAAGCAGAGAAAGGGAAGCAGAGGAAGTAAGGAGAAAGGACTCATTGTTGGTCTTGGTTTGGGTTGGGGGAGAAGCTTGCCTCACAAATCAACAGAAGAGCAATGAACTAAACTTTAAGGAACACTCTCTTAACCACTGACAAGGAAGCCTCTAGAATGGGCTGTACACAGACTCCAGCTCTACACATACATTCTCGTCCCTCCGAAGGACCTGCCAGTCCTAACAAGGATGGCGTTTGCTTCACCATCTCCTGCACCCTTGACATGACACGGCGCCCTCAAAGGGAGGCGTCAAAAGGAATTCACACCAGATGCCTACTAAATAAGCAGATTCTGTTTTTAGATGGGTTTCCAAATTCATGGAGGAACGGTTCAGGTCTGCATGTTTCCCCTACTCTCACTGCTTCTAGTTCTGGCTTCAAAGCCCTCCAGGAGATTTAAAGAAGCAAACTGAAGACAAGCTCCTTTGTCCCCATCAAAACTCCACAAAGCAGCAGCCCTCTCCACAGAGCGTGTGATTAATCGCTCCCCGTCCACGGTGAACAGCATGGCCGCCGGGAAGGGGTCCGCGCCGGGCACCAAGGCACCTGCCAGGTGTGCTCACAGCAAATGCCCGGCACCTGCTTTAATGTCATCCCGTCATTAGAGGGCGCAGAGCTTGAAAGAGATTCTGTCTGAGGATGTGAAGGGGTGAGCACCTCACAGGAGCAGCTGAGAAAGCAATGTCTTCAAAGATGGGATAAATTCATGATCACAGAGAAGTGTTGTTAGTTCTAAGAAAGGAGGAATTTTTTAAACTTTGTAGGAGAGGTTCTGAAATAACAGATGGGATGTATTTGGGGGTGTGAGCAGGGTGCTTATAAACAACAGACATTTATTACTAATGGTTTGAAGGCTGGAAGTCCAAGATTGGGATGCCAGTATGGTCAGGTTTTGTGGAGACCCCTCTTTCCAGTCCTAGATGGCCACCTTCTCACTGTGTCCTCGTATGGTGGGAAGCGTGAGGAAGTTCTCAGGAGTCCCTTTTATAATAAAGGGCATGAATCCCAATTGTGAGGACTCCACCTTCATGACCTATCACTTCCCAAAGTCCCACCTCCTAAGACCATTACATCCTGGGGTTAGGATTTCAGCATATGTATTTGGGGGGGGGGGCATGATGCAAACATTCAGACCATTGCCTAACATGACCAGAAGGTTCCTCTGAGGCGGTTAAGCTGAGCTCTTTGGTGAAACAGGATTTTGGCTATTGTAGGTCTCAGAAACCCAACACTGAGTAAGAAGCACTCACACACACCAGAAGGATTTAGTGGCTTGCCTAATGAGGAAGTCTAGGAGGGGCTGATTTCAGGCCTGACTGAATTTGGGACAGGGTCATCTATTGCCTTATTAGTTTATGTTTGGCTTTCACTATGTTTTTCCCTCGGAGAGCTAAGAAGGCAGCCATGTCTTTCTTGCTGCCTGACTTCAGAGAAGCATGGTCATAGAGAAAACAGCAGGAATTGTCCGTACACCATCTGCCTTTTGTTTCCCTGAACTACGGTGTCCTTGAGAGAATGTCTGCGTTTGGGAGCCTCCAAAAGAGACCCCGAGGAAAGGTGTCAGTGCACATGGTTATTTGGGAGATGATGTCAGGAGGCACCATGGGAGTGCCAGAAGTGACGAAGGGGAGGGAACTGGCAGGTCAGCAATGTAGGCAACGGGGCTCATGCCTACAGCGGAGCTTTGGGAAACGGTACAGACCACACCTCTGAGATAGCCCAACAAAGAGGCGAAGCATCTGGAGCATTGACCCACTACATCTGAGGGCTGCTCCCAGCGGGACATTAATGATCAAGTACTTCAGCCTGCCATGAGAGCAGGCCCAGAGACTGTGGTGCCTAGAGGAAGGCACAGTCTGTGTGCACTTGCAGTTGGAAGTGGACTTCTGGAGCTTGTGAGAATGATGAGGGCTTGGAGACTTGGGTGGAATAGCACAGTCTCTGCCATGGGGGTTATGTTAAGGAAAGAGAGAGAAGTGAGTGCCTTTGACCACCACAGGGGAGAGGAAGGGAGCTCCTGGGAACAAATGGGTCATGGAGAACTCGCAGGTTGCCCATGAAGGGTGGTCAGGAACTCAGGCTGTGAGCCTGTTTGTGCTCCACACTTGGGGCCCAGAAACTAGTGCTAGAGTCTGGCCTCCTTAAGTGACCTTCACAACGGCCAATCAGATCAGATGCCCAGCCAGTCATACTGGACATTCGACCAATCAGAAGAGATGCCTGACAAGTTAGAACTGACACTCAACCAGTCCGAACCAACAATGGCCAACAACAATGGCTTGTATCAGGGGAAGAGCTCTAGCTGCAGGCAAACCCAGACCTAAATACAAGCTTGTGGTGAATGAACTCTGACTGCCAGCCTCCACTTTCTGTATCCTTTCCTCTGCCTCCCATTCTCCCTCTTTCAGCAATCCAATATCTTCTTGTGGTCCAGGGCTCTTTGCTTCAGAATTCTCACTCAGGAAATGCTCCTGTGTCAGTCATTTACACCATAGTATGAATTTGAGATACTAAAGCATCTGAACCATGAACTTCATCTCAACTGTGGAAGAATAGGCAGAATCTCATGTAAGACACATTCACCATGGAGCTGGGGGGAGGGATGACTTTGTCCTACAGCAGCCCATGGTGGCACCCCACAAGGGTAGGCCATAAAGCAGGCCAGTATTACTTTAGTGTTTTGAGAGAGCTTGTGTCCTGTCTTCCCAGATCTGTCACAGCCATTGATCTGTGTACCCCTCACACATCAAAGCCTGATGACCACCTAGGACACTGATTCAGCTCTTCCTTGGTGCCCCACCTAACCACATAGCACAGCGTCTCACCACAAACCAGCTCTGTGCTTCATTACTCCACTGGTCAAGTAAGGAACTCTGGGCTTATTCAAAACAGAAACCCTGCTTTTGTTAAGACTGTGCCAGCTGGGTTCCGAAGCATACCTGCATGGACCCTGTTATCTTGATGGGGTGGAAGAGGAGGAAGAAATCTCTAGTCTTGCACAGGAGCGCCCCCTGCATCAGCCCCTCCTCTCAGTCCCCACAGCCATTCTCACCCGCACTGTGCCTCTTCTAAAGCCAGAAAAAGCCTCCATCCCTCTTTCCAGCCTCCACCCACCATTCTGCCCTGGATTTTGCTGCAGATTTTTTTTTTTCTTACAAGCACAGCCCGAGGTAAGCTGTTCCCCCCAGCAGACCTCCCAGTGGGTTCCCGTCACCTTTTCCTAAAGTTCCAGCCCCAAGACTGAACTTGGCTTCGAGGGCATCGTGGAATCTCTTCCAAGCCACTTTCCCACACTCGGGTCCCAGAATCCATGGAAAACCACCCTCACCTTGGGGGAAAGACAATGATCCCTCACATGCCCACTACTCAAGGGCCCACGAGGATGGTCTACTCCGCATGTCTGGGGCATCTCCTGGGAAGACATGAGATTGCGTTCATGCCAACGGGCTGGGAGGTCAGGACTGCCCGCCATGGTGCAGACGTGCAGCTGCTCCATGTGGAGTGGCTTCTTCATGCTCACGGGGTAGGACTTCTTAATGGGGATTCAGACCTCTGTGTGTGAGTGTTCCCACTCCCAGGGCAGGAACTGCAACTCCAAATACAGCCTAGCCTTGGCAATCCAGCATCATCATTGATACAGTGTTCGTTCCAATGGCTGCATACAAGGCACCTGTCACACTCTTCAAAAAAGAAGAGAAGACCTCCCATGGCACATGGGAGATGTTGTTGGGATCATCTTTGGAAAATATTATCTGCCCAATACATCAAAGCCAAATGAAACCTCCAGCTGTTAGAAAAGTAGGCCCACACTCTCCTACCCCTGCTCCCCCCACCAGTGTCTTAATATGGCCTACGCTTGAAGGCCCTCCATGAAGCTAGCACCCCAGCCAAAGTCAAATCTTCCTCCTCTGCTCCCCCCATGCCATAGCTGTTCTGGGGTGCCTACCCACTTCTCCTTTGCGGGCTGGGTACCTGGGCTTGCCTTGCTGCTCCAGTCATCAGGGCTCATGCCCCACACCTCTTTGTGGCCCCTCTGCATCTGGAAATTGGCCTGAGCCACAGCAGACCTAAACCCCAGAAGTTTCCCAAGAGCACCCGATGAGGGGCCAGTGTAATGGGAATAATGTGTACTGGGGGCGTGTCTGTTGGCAAAGCATGTCCCTGGCAAGTTTATCAGCCCCTGAATACAGCCTCGGTCCTAGCCCAGCCCCAGCTGGCAAGCTCTGGAGAACAGGCTAGACTAGCTGGACATCATCACTGATGCTATCCAGGCCCATACTCCTATCCCTGGCTCCTTAAATACCATGCTCTCAAACCAGGATCCCCAGCCCTTTGAGTTAGATAGACATTGCCTCCAGGCCTGCATGAAGTGGGTTGGCATGCCAAGCTCCTGCTGTACAAATTCTGGGGTCCCCTGGAGTCTTAGATCAGCCTCAGATGTCTTGTCTGTCTGGGCAATGGTACTCCTATGAAGACTATGGCTGCTCTACCTTCTTTTTTTCTTCCAGCTTCATCAAGGTATAATTAATAAATAAAATTGTAAATTATTTAAAGTGTATGTGGTGATGATTCGATATATGCATGCATTGTGGAAGGTGTCCTCCCATCGAGTCCACCTTCTTGACCGAGCTTGGCAAACTACACCTGGAGGCCAAATCTGGCCCGTCACTCATTTTCATAAAGTTATACTGGAACACAGCCATGCCCGTTTGTGGCACTCCAGTGGCAGGGTTGAGGAGTATGACAGAGATTGTATGACCCGCAAAGCCAAAAATACTTACAATCTGGCCATTTACAGAAAAAGTCTGCTAACCCCAGCTCCAGACACTCGTAGGTGATCTCACCATCCTTCCCCGGGAGGAAAAGCCCCAGCTAGTGTGTCCAACCTGCAACTCCAGCCAGGAGTTCAAGCAAAGGAGGAAAGTTTCCCAAAACCCACTAGACAGAGTCTCACATTATATCAGATCAAAGACATAACAAGAAACAGACTCCTGGAACCACCAGGCCACCCAGCCTCTACTTCTCCCATCTCCTCTTATAGAGATGTGCAAGTTCTTTTTTACCTGCCTCATCTAAGAGCTGGGATTGAAATTGTATTAAAAGAAAACCCAAAGAAATAAAATAATTGGGGTGATCTCAAGAAATCCGGATCCAGCTTCAATCAGCTCGATAAGAACTACCCCCAGATTCAGAGCCCACAGTCCCCCTTAGCCAAGCTGGAGAGTAGTGGCAACCAGCAGCAAAACCTGGGTCCCCAGCATGAGATTCAGGCCCACCACACCAGGTCCCGGTTGTCTGGGGACCTTTTTCATCTCAAATCACAGCTGACACCATGGTCCCAGCACCCCTCAGATGGGACGGGTGGACCCGTTCTTGTTTGCCACAGTGAACCACCCACCAGGTCACTCTTTGCAAAGACACACCTCTGTTCACCATCCACATCAGAGAGATGAAGACGCTACCCTAGGGCAGAGAAGGCTCAGAGGCTTTTCTTCTCAGATAACCAACTTGTAGCCTTTTCCGTAAGGAAGGAAGCTTGCAGAATTGTATTCCATAAGGCTGTCAAATAATGAGTTCCAAGAATGAATCTCTCCCTTGCCAGCTTTGAACCTCAAGCAAATTAAATTTCCCAAACCTCGTTTCCATCTTCTGGAAATGGGATAATACTGCCAACCTCGTATGGTTAAATGACATAAATGAGGCCCTCAATAGAGTGACCAGTACAAAGGATGAATGAGGGTTTTGAACAAATGGGAATAATGACGCCTAAATGGCAGGGGAAGTTTTGTTCACTGTACCTCTTGGGATTATCCCTCTTTCCTCCCTTTGGCCTATTTCATCCAATTTATCCTCATTTATCTCCACAGAAATTTCTTTCCCTTTTTATTCCATTCTCAAGGCAATAAAGAACAAAAGATGCATTTGTAAATTAAATTTATATCTAGTTAATTATATTATACCCAAATATAAAATTTGGCAAGACAGCCCTACATCCCTGCTTTTCTTTCTTCCCTCAGACCAAAGTTAGCCCCCACGTATGCAGCCAAATTTATTAATGCCCAATAAACATATGTGTGTGTACCTGGTTTGCATAAGGAAGTAACTAAATAAAAATTTTTAAATGCTCAAACTGAGCGGCCAAAGACTAGAGTTCAAGTTTTTGCTTTGCCCATAGATATGCCATGTGACCTTCAGAGAGTCAGTTGATCTCCATGAGTCTCAGTTTCCATATCTCAACATGAGGGATTTGGACTAAATTCTATTATGCCTGGCCCTCTTACAGGATGTAACGTTTGAGGAAAGGCATTTGGGTTCTTACGTATTCTTGGAGAACTGAGACTTTTATCACTGTGTAAGTTCCCTCTTGAGCTCCGACAACTTTCCTTGCTTTGAAGTCCGTACTGTTTTCTTTTGAGTGGTGTCCGTGCGGTATACTTGTCTTCATTCCTTTACTTCTCATCTACATGCGCTTGAAGTGAGTTTGTTGTAGACAACATATAGGTGAATATCACGTTTTGATCCACTCTGGTGACCTCTGCCCTTAAACTGGTGCATTTAGAGATGTTCAGCGTGGTTACTGACAGACAGCGTATTTGTTACTGTTTTCTAGCGCCTGCCTTTGTTCAGTGTTCTCATTATGGTCTTCCACTTCCTCCACTCTTTTTCTCTTTTTTTGGCCTTGTGTGGTTTTATTATTTTTTTAAAAGATTTATTCATTTATTTTAGAGAGAGGGAGAGAGAAGGCATGGGCTGGAGGAGCAGAGGAAAGAGACAGAATTTGAAACAGACTCTGTGCTGAGCATGGAGCCTGACGCGGGGCTCCATCTCAAGACCCTGAGATCATGACCTTGAGATTGCAACCAGGGATGAAACCAAGAGTTGGACGCTTAACCTGTTGTGCCACCCAAGCATCCCTGTTTTGCCTGGTTTTAACTGATCACTTTATATGGTTTCCTTTCCTTTCTTCGCGTGTCAGTTTACTTCATTTTGCCCCTTTTTTAGTGGTGGACTCAGATACTCAGGAATCTCACGCCTCACACTCACAAGTGCCTGCTGGCTCAACCTCATCTTAACAGCTCTACTCTGCCTACAGGACTCAGCACATTTCTCTGCAGACCAGGCTTTTGTACTCAGCTGATGGGAACATAATACCCTGGCTGGCCTGTAAATCCTTCTTCTTGAGCTTCTATAGTATTCTAGATAGCTGAGAATTTAGGCAGATACTTTTATTTCCAATTTGCAGTCTTCCTCCCACAGAAAGACTTGCACAGGAGTGGCCAGAGCTGCATTCTTCATAGCAGACCAAAATTGAAAACAATTCCAGTGGGCAACAAGCTGTGAATGGGTAAAAAGAATGTGGTACGTCCATACAATGGAATATTTTTCAGCAATGAAAGAAAACAGACTGCAGATACCTGAGGAGACAATGCATGGACCTCAAAAACGTTTTGTTACGTGAAAGAAGCTAGACACAACAGACTGCATAGTGTATGATTCTACTTATAAAAAATGTCCAGAAAAAGGCAAATCTAGACAGACAAAGTAGATTACTGGCTCTCCGGAGAGCAGAGAGGGAGAAATGGAGATTAACAGTAAACATGCATACATGATCTTATTAGGGTGACAGAATGTTCTAAATGTGATTTACCGTAATGATCACATAACTTGGTAAATTTACTAAAAAAAATCATTGAATTGAGCACTTGAAATGGATAAATTAGATGATACGTACAATACGCCCCGATGAACTTTTATTCTAAAATTCATAAACCTGTCTTTTAAAATATGTTTTTCATGACTCTGCCTCCCAGCCTCGGGCAATCAGTAGAGTGGACCATACTACATTTTCAGCTAATTATTGCTGAAGATTTTACACTGCAGGTGCAGAAGCTTCAAACAGAGATCCAACATCCTGAATCCACAAGACCTACCCAGAAAGCTTTTCTTATTAAGTCTCTGGCTTCAACACACACGCAAGGTGTTCATATTTCTGTAAATTGGATTCTAAATTAATCAGAATTTTTACCATTTTTTCCTTTTTTCTTCCTCCAGAATATTCTCCGGGGGAAAGAGTCAGACCATTGGAAGCATTTGATGCAATTCCAGATGGGGTCCTATTCACTGCTACACTCCCCATCGCTTACGTTTAGTAGGACCTCCATATTTGTGAGGCTGTAGAGAAAGGCAAATTGTTTGCATTCCATCTGGGAAACATTCATGACCCACTTCCAAAGCACCTTCAAGTGGAGCAGCTGGCTAAGCATAGCACCAGTGAGTCAAATTTGTGTTTGCAGGAGAAACAAATAACTAAAACAGATCAAAGACTCAATGTGATAATTAGAAACATGCTTAGCGCTGTGCACACACTGGGAAGATCTCCATTCTCCAAGATGGAGAAACAGCCACAGGCACTATTTTAAAACTGTCCTCATTCCCAGCCTCCACCACTTAGATTCACTTTTTTTTTTCTCCCCTCCTGAGGGGATTTGAGGTTTTTGCTTGCCATATCTGCACCTTAAGGATTGGTCTTCTTTCTCAGCCTGTTGGCTTCTTACATTCTTTAAGACAAGCTCAAATGCTACATCATCTGAGAAGCTGGTCTTGGGTCCCTTCGGGCTCCTGTTTGTGGCCAATGGAGCACTTCTGTTGTGCTTTGTTGGGCACCTGGGGTGAGGCTGCAGGTTCCACCACCAGGCCATCGCTTCATGAGGGCCAAGCCTGGAGGACTCACCTACTCACCTCCGGGCCTTTGCACAGCCACCAGCCCTGGGACCCAGCAGGTGCGTGCAGTGAGGCTCACCAGGCACCTACCACTGGCCACACAGTGTCTCTCCCACTCTTCCAAGGGCCACTGACATGCCACAATGCCCACACATCCTCTTCCTCTCCCCCCAGACTCACTGAAAAAGGAGAAACATTCGGAGCTAATATTCCCTCCACCATCCCCAAATCGTTCCCCACTGACGATTCTCACCTGCTCCCTTAGTGTGGAGAAGAGAAAACTCCCTTCCTCTCTTTAAAGTGAAGGCCTCTCCCCTATCTTATCCCACTTCTGGTTTCATCAAATATTCAGCCACTCCCTTAAATCTTCAACCTCCCAGAAAACTCCAGAGGTCCCCACCTTGATCCCACCCAGGTGCACGGTCACACACTTGCCCACACGGGCATGCAACACCCCACAGTAAGGGAAAGGTCGGAGAGGAAGAGGAGAAGAGGAAATGAATGGATTAAGGATGACCCAGGAGGGATTACCATGGCCTCCCCTGGTCTCCGTGCTCCACTTTCTCTCCAGGCAATCTCATTCCCAGAACCCCAAATCAGTTTCCTCAGTGGATTCTACAGGCAGGTAAACATTTGCCCTTCTCCCGTCCTGCCCTTTCCATCCCATCTGCCCCTCCAAGCCTGTTTTCCCTAAAAGCATCACATCCCCCACCTGTGATCCATTTACAGATGCTCAAGACCTCCTATATTCATTCACCAGCCTGGTTTCCCAGTCTCCAGAGCAATTCTTGAATCCTCCTCCCTGCCACCACTTTGTTCATTCCTCAAGTCCCTGATGGAGAGCCTGGGGACTCACTCCCTGGCCTTTGCATAGCCACCAGCCCTGGGGCCCAGCAGGCGTGCAGTGCGGCACACCGGGCACCCACCACTGGCCACACGGTGTCTCTCCCACTCTTAGAGAGTCTGCCCCTGCTCTCACCGACTCCAGCCTTCTGTGCAGGTGACATTCCATCACGTCTCTTGCTGATAAGCTCTCACTGGCTCCTCGTCACTCAGAAATCAATGTCATAATCCTTGGCTTAGCTTTTGAGACCTTCTAAATTCACCATCCTAAGCCTTCCTGCCATCCCATGCCCTGCATCCAGCCACAGCAGACTGCGGGCCCCTTTTTACTCCACCACACCTGCCCCAGCTCTGTGACTCTACGTAGGCTTTTCCCCTTCTCATCTTTCAAGATGGGCTCCAAACCAGCCTTACCAGCCCCTGCCTTTGGGTGTTCATGACACAACCCGTGATCTAGCGTTTCCTGCACTGTGTTGTCAATCTGTGTTTGCCTGTCCGTGTCTACATACAAGCTGCAAGGATCCTTTGGCAGGGACTCAATTTTGCCCATTTTCACAGTGCAGTGCCTAGCACATCTTAATAGGTTTTAATATAAACCTGGTATGTCAAAGCCAAGCCAACAGACCAGGAGAGGACTGCCAATGAAATGATATGTTACTCCGTTCCCAAGAGGAGAGGGCATTCCACACCACCATGTCATGGTGTGCCATATCAGGAAGCCCCAGAGTTGGCCGGGATGCAGAGGGAGTCAGAAGGAAAAAAAAAGCCTTTATTGTGCTTTCCATGGGAAGAGTGAGGGAATAGGGTGAGCAGGTTTAGGGCTGGCTTGTTGGAATCATTTTGGAGGACAATGGACTATAGGATCTGTTCCTAGAAGCCTAGCATCTGGCCTTGGGGTGCTAGGGCAGGTAGATAGTGGCCCCAAGTGTGAGAGTCCAATAAGGGAGGTAGCTGGGTGTATAGATTCTGGCTGAACTTCTTTGTATTTGAAAAGCACACTCCTGAGAGGAAAACGCATCCTAAGCAAGTGGGAGATAGCAAGGGAGATAGACACAGAGGCAAGATGATTCAGGCATCGAGTTGTCCAGAACAACGTGTGTATGACATATGCACGCACGTTAGATGTTAAAGCCTCAAGTTTACAGAAACTAGAAACATGGTTAATACAGTAGGTGCTTAAATGAAATTGAAATAATAACCAAATGGGTAGGCGGTTGGGTGGGTGGATAGATAGACGGGTTCATGGATGGGTGGGGGATATAAATGAATGGATGGATGGATAGATAGATGGGTGCATTTATGGGTTGGAGGAGTAAATGAATGGATGGATAGGTAGATATATAAGTGCATTTATGGGTTGGGGTAAATTAATGGATGGGTACATAGATGGGTGCATTTAAGGGTTGGGGGTAAATGGATGGATGGGATAGATGGATGGATGGAAGATAGATGGATGCGTGGATGGGTGGGTAAATGGATGGACAAGTGTGCTGCCAGGTGCATGGATGGGTAAATGGATAAGAGAGCTCATATGCCAGTAGTTTCAGGTAGTCTAGAGAAACCACCGAAGCATTTTGGTTTTCCATCCTTAAGAGTTTTGCATATTCCGATGATGTTAGAATTAGGATTTCTCCCTAAAGCAGAGCTCAAAGAACCTGAGAAATTTACAGTTTTTGCTCATAGCCTGATTATGACAGAGATATTTTACAGATACCATTAACTCATGATTTTTCCAATTACGGTTAAATTTAAAATTCATATTATAGTTTACTTGGCGGGGGGGACGGGCCTCTATGTTTACCATCCCAGGAAATGCAATAAAGACTGTAACGTCCCACTTTTTTTTTTTTAAGATTTTTATTTATTTGACAGAGAGAAACACAGCTAGAGAGGGAACACAAGCAGGGGCAGTGAGAGAGGGAGAAGCAGGCTTCCCGCCAAGCAGGGAGCCTGACGATGTGGGACTCGATCCCGGGTCTCCGGGATCATAACCTGAGGCGGCGAAGGCAGTCGCTTAACCAACTGAGCCACTCAGGCGCCCCTGTTATGTCCCACTTCTGAAGAGCTCATCAGCGCTGATGGAGTCCAGACCTATCTGGACTGGGATGTTCAAGGCTAGAGATAAAGAGGCTTTGAGGAGGCTGAGGCTCAGTCTGGTTTTGGTGGCTTCAGAAATGGCTACACCAAGGCTACTGGCCAAGTCCCTGATGATGCCTGATGCCAAGACCTCCCTCTCTCCCTCTCTCATTTACCTCTCTCTCTCTCCTTCTCTATCTGCCCCTCTCCCCCTCCCACCACAAATACCAAATTTTTGCCACCAATTAAAAATTACCGATGATTTTAAACCTAGTGCAAAGATGTTTCAAAAGAAAGCCACACTCTGGAAACAGAGCAGAAATCCAACTTTCAGACAATTCCCAGAAATATCCCTGTGGTGAAGCCCTCACTTTAATCTGTTTTATGTGATCATAAAATTTAACTTTTTGTTTTTACATTGGCATCACCAGTCTCAGAAAGAAAAACACTCTGCCAGATCACATAATCTAACTTAATATAAATCCAAACAAATATAAAAGAGGTTGCATTTGTAAGATCAAAGATGGCAAACCACTATCATTACTAAAATCTTTTCCTTCCTTCCTTCCTTTCTTCCTTCCTTCCTCTTTCTTCTCCTTTTCTTTTTTTCAAATCCCATTTTCAATGGCTTTGGTTTACCACTGCATGAGCTTTCCACTGCTCCCCAAAAGAAGGCCACAGGGGCTCATGGAGCATAGCCTTTAGCTGGGAGCTAATAAAAAGTGGGGAAATAAAACACATTATTGCAGTCAGTGCAAGAGAGATGGTACTCCATTAAGCAGGCCAGAAAGTTTATTGCTCATTTTTCAGGCCCCAGTTCATTAAGTGTCGCTGCTGAAAGACATGGTGGTTCCAAGTTCCCAATGAAATGGACGCTCCTGGCAATAAGAGGGAACTTGGGGCTCAACCCTCGTTTGGTTTTCTCTCCGCAGGGAGTCAGAAACGAGGCGACAGAGCACAGAGAGCAGACAGGGGGCAGTCTGCACGCCCAGCGCCGCATCACGGAAAGGGACAACCAGCCTGCGCAAATGAGGAGGCATCCTTGTGCTCCCCCGGGGTCACAGTCAGCGGCACCCTGACACCAACATCCCATCTCCTCCAGCTGTGCCCACTCACCACTGGTTTTCTCTCTGCAGGGCTCAAGGTGGCACGGGCACCCAGGGGCAGGGACTGGCATGCCCCGGGTGGTCACTTTTCTTCTGCCCTATCACCGTCCCTGCGTCGGGGCCCCTTGGTTTCTCATCTCCCATACATGTGCCAATTGGCAGAACTTCCCATTTTAGGTAAATCCTCCCCTCCTGCCCCTACCCCTCAAGGTTCTTTGAAGAATTTTGAATTCAAGGCCCAGCACCTGTTAAAAACTTAGCCCCCAGTTTGTGATGCATAAACCAATATGGAGAGCCCTGAATGTTACCTCTACATGTTAGATAGTGAAATGATACTTCGCATATACTGGGCAGCTTAAACATGGACTAGACGTCAGATGATATTATGAAATTATTGATACCTTTCTTAGGTGTGATAATAGTGCTGTGGTTCTTAGGAAAATTTAAATACAGACTCCTATAGAGCTCCATGCTTCCTATCCCTAGCAAAATGTAAATACTTGAGTCTAGATGAAGTATGTGGGTGTTCATCACACTATTATTTCAACTTCCTCACAGCTCGAACATTTTCTTTTCCTTTTTTAAAAAAAGATTTTAGGGTGCCTGGGTGGCTCAGTTGGTTAGGCGACTGCCTTCGGCTCGGGTCATGATCCCGGAGACCCAGGATCGAGCCCCACATCAGGCTCCCTGCTCGGCGGGAAGCCTGCTTCTCCCTCTCTCACCCCCCTGCTTGTGTTCCCTCTCTGGCTATGTTTCTCTCTGTCAAATAAATAAAAAATCTTAATAAAAAAATTTTTATTTACTTATTTGAAAGAGAGCAAGAGAGAGTACAAGAAGAGGGAGAAACAGAGAGAGAAGCAGGCTACCTTCTGAGCAGGGAGGCTGATGCAGGATTGGATCCCAGAACCTTGAGATCACAACCTGAGAGAGATGCTTAACCAACTGAGCCACCTGGGCACACCCCAGTTTTGCATATTCTCATAACAAAAAAAAATAGCAAACAGCAAGTAAGTACTATTATTATAATAATCAAATGCTTATAACCACAGTTTATAATGAGAAAAAATAAAATCTTTATTACATGAAGATTTCCCATGTCAGGATATGCTAATCATTCAGACATCTAAGCGAAGATGCTCGCAGAAAGTGACCACTGTGGTGTGGAGGGCAGGGGCGGGCGGGGGCGGGGCAGGGCTGTCCTGTGCGCAGCTATCAGGGAAGGCAGTTCCAGACTGGTCTTCACAGCCCTTCAAGGCCCAGCAGTTGCACTGCAAAGGGGGGAGCCCAGGCAGACCGGAAAACAAAGGGGGGAAGACTCCGGTCTAAGGGTGCTCCATCCAGCACATGTCATACAGGAAAACACAGCTGGCAACAAACCAGCCATCCATCTGGGGCTGGGGGCCCACAGTGGAATGATATTTAGCTGTCACCTTTGAGGCTGCAGATCCGTAGAGGTTGCCCCCGAAAGATGTCCGTAGTTGAAGAAGACAGCTTAGATAATAGACAGAAACAGACACGGAGATGTTACCGCTTTTTTTTTTTTTTTTTGTCTTTACTTTTTGTTTCCTGAAAATTTTTCAATGATCATTTATTATTTTTGTAATGAGAAAGGAAAATGGCAAGACTCCATTTGGAAATCAAAAGGTCACAGGCCTGGTTAGTCAGTGTAAATCAGTGGGGGCACAGCGCGTGCCACTCGGCCCCACCTATCTCCAGTGAGAGGCACCAGCATCCTGGCCAGAGCTCCCTGGTCGCCCCGCAATGCTGGGGAATCCGTCCCCCAGGTCCCCTTCCTGGCACTAATGGGTTAACCAAGGGTGCCACGCTCAGGCTTCTCGGAAAGAAGAGCACGCAGTGTTATTCTTTCCCTTTTTCTCTCTCCAGGCATGCCAGGCTGCATTTCATAGTTTGATTGAAATTGTGCCATCCAGTCTGTGTCTCGACAAACAAATGGAATATTCTGAGCTTCCAGCATTTGGAGGCACACAGCTTGCATCTTTTTATGAAGAAAAATAAACACCGTGTATGGTAACAACCAAGTCATGATGGATCCAACACGCCTGGGGTGCAGAAGCCCTTGCACAGCCCGGGCAGCCGACTGCAGCCAGGCTGGGGACCGGCTGGCAGCGATGGGGAACTGGCCGTGGTGGCGTGGGGACGTGCCACACTGGGGCACATCCTTATCTGGTCACGTGCCCACCTTTCCTGAAGAACAAAAGGCACACGTTTATCCCAATGGTGATGATGGTGGGGTTCAGTTCCCTCCACGCTCCTGGTCACGACGCCTGTCACTCAGGTTCACCCCTTCCACCTGGGACATCCCCCAGCTGCTCTGGGACTGGAAAGAATCAAAAAACCACTCCCATGGGATTTTCCACCCCATTCCTTAAGATGGCTGAGGAGCGGTTCCACAAGCACGGTCTCCGGACCAGCAGCTCCACGCCGGCAGGAGCGGATGTAAACTCCACACACGTAGACTTCACCCCAGACTTGTTGGAGGGGGTGGGCCAAGGGCAAAGAACACATGCCATAGGAATCTGCCCACTGACAGACTTTCCAGAAGGTTCAACTAACAAGCTGGATGGTGTCTTTTGGGCCAGAACTGTGTTATATGAACATTACTCACTGCAAGAGAGATGGAAAATGTTGCTTTCTGTTTGAGGCCATTGCAGTAGGGGACACACACACATCCCCAGTAAATGAGGATTCTGTTGGGGTGGAAGAAGGGAAAGAAGGCTGCTGAGCAGTGGCCTGGGAATGCCTGCTGCCGATGTTCTGTGTCTCCTGCTCATCCTTCCTTCTCCCCCTTACAGCAAAAAGACTAAGGAGAACTGGTCTACCATCTCCATCTCCCCGTGGGCAGACTGGAGGTTCCTGCAGTCATCAGCTTTCCTAAAGGTTAAATCCAAGTTGTCCCTAATCACCTTCAGCATTAAGAGCAGGAGAAAAGAACCCCTTCTCTGTACTCTGTCTTCTCTCATCTTTGGATAACACTCTCTCCCTTGGCACCTCACCACTGGTAGGAGAGAGACAGCTCTATTGTTAAAAGAGTGCTTTTCTCCTCCCAAGCAGACTTTGTGTTTGGGAACTTCCCATGTCACCAGCAATCTCTCTCTGTGCGAGAGACTGTGTGACCCCTCATGGCACCCCTGAAGCCACTGTCGCTGCTTGGTATACTCGAGGCCCTTGACTTGCTTTTATGGGACAGTTTGTCTTTGCACTTACAGCACTTGGTAAAGCTGAGAAAGTCCCTGTCAAGGATGTCGGTACAAGTCCCTCGCGTTCCTCTCAACCACTGCTGCATAACAAACCACCTCAGGACTTGACTTGAGACAGTAACATCATCTCCCACAGTCGGTGGGTTCACGGACCTCAGCTAGAGGTTCTCACAGACACTCTCACGCAGTTGCACTCAGATGTCAGCCGGGGCTGCATCATGTGAAGGCCTCACCTGGTTAGCAACCTCCCGGGGCAGGAGCTTGGTGCTGGCCGTCAGCTGAGAGCCCAGCTGCGCCAGAGACTGGAGTGTGCACCCAAGGCCTCTCCGTGTGGCTTGGACTTTGTCCTAGCATGGCAGCTGGGATCCAAGAGGGCTTCCTCAAAGCCAAGCACTCCTAGGGGCCCACAGAGAAACTTCAAGGCTCCTTAGGACCCCACCAGAAGCCCCAGCCACATTAAATGGGTCAAGCAAGTTCCTAAGGCCAGCTTGGAATCAGGAGGAGTGGGATCAGATGTCAATGGGAAGAGAAGCAAAGCAAATGTGACTTTCTTCAAGCCAGCAGGCATTGTTTAATCAATAAGGAAACTGAGGGCCAGGGAGGGCTTGTCTGTAGCCCCTCACAGTAATGACAGGCTCTGAACTGATGACTCCTTCCACCTACCACTCCAGCCCAGCTTTCTCCACCACTGTTGAGAAAGGGGACATGGTAGATTCTGTTGAGAAACAGAAACATTAACCTAACTGGAGGGGAGAGGAGGGGAAGAAAACTTTAGTAAAAATTCCAGGCTTTGTTCTAGGGAATACTCTTTGACTACAGATAGACTTCTCAAAACATCACAAGATCTCTATTTCAAATATGATGGATAGCTGTGGCTGTCCATGAAGGCTGAACACTCACATGCAATAAAGAAATAGCAACAACCTCATGGCCACTCAATTCAGAACTAGATCCTAGAGAAATTCTCAAAGTATTTATGACACGTATTCATGTAGCCTTCCTAGTTACTGAGTATTTTTAAAAATAGACCATAAAGAAGATCTCTATCCACGGGGACTTAGATTCTCGGGCCAGAAACTGAATAAGTTATCTTAGAAAGCAAACTATCCTACATGACTTTCTCAGATACTCCAGCACTCACCAAAAGTATTAGGAATTTTTGCCAAAGTGAACTCCTAGTCATGTCCCTGAATCAAGTCCTCAATGTTTCCACAAGTTTTATCTGGCTATGTGGCCATTCACATAAGAACTACAATTCTCAGGGCGCCTGGGTAGCTCAGCTGGTTAAGCGACTGCCTTTGGCTCAGGTCATGATCCCGGAGACCCGGGATCGAGCCCCACATCGGGCTCCCTGCTCGGCGGGAAGCCTGCTTCTCCCTCTCTCACTCCCCCTGCTTGTGTGCCCTCTCTGGCTGTGTTTCTCTCTGTCAA
>PITA01029073.1:0-18420 GCA_004023965.1 Spilogale gracilis | reverse complement strand
TGGACTGGGATGAGAGGGACAGGGTAGACAGTTTTAATAGAAGGTATCACTTTTGGCTGACCCCGTCGGTACAGCTTTTGACTCTTGATTTTGGGGTTGTAAGTTCGAGTCCCACGTTGGGTGTAGAGAGTGCTTAAAAATAAAATCTTTTTTAAAAAATTAAAATAAGTAAATAAAGGAGGGTATCAATTTAGGGCCAGTTCTCCAACCCTTAAAGCAGAAAGGAGATAGTGTTAGAGGGTGGGGCTATACAAGGCAAAGGTGTGGGCTGCAGAAAGGCAAGAACAATGCATTTTGATGTAGGACAACGATAGTAAAAGAGAAAACAGGGAACCGCCAGAGCTCATTTGGAACCTGGAGCCTGCGAGGTGGTGTGTGACCACTATACTGAACATCTGAATTCTTCGTAAAGGCTCTGCTTTGCCTTGCCCCTATACGGTTCAGATTATGAAGGGCTGGATCTTTCTTTCCTGCTTTCCCTTTAGAAGGAATTAATAAGCAGAGGAAGATGTGTACATGGGTAAAACCTCCCCAGGCTGGTCAGTGAAGAATGGGGCATCTCATTCTAGTTTTTATAAGATGACCTCCCGGCCAGTCCTCTGCTCTCTCACCAGGCCAGGACTAAGTTGTATGCCTCTTGAAACACAGCAGGCACAGTTTTTAAAAATCTTCTACCCACACTTCAGACTTAGAATTTTAGGACCAATCTTGTCCCTCTGTTTTTAACCCTTTGTTCCATGGAATTTTCCGAAAAAGCTCAGCAACAGAACCAAAAACTGCAAATGTCCACAAGATTTCCAAACACCAGCAACAATAAATCTAATATATTAAAAAAAAAACCCTCACCCAAACATTTTAAAGTTAAAAATGCCAGTGTTTTTCTTAGCTTGGGGCAAAAATGACTTTTTTTATTACATGGGGAAAAGGAGCATGAAATCTCATAGGCCTTTGCCAAAGCTGAAACTCTCTGGGTACGCTTTGAGAAGGAGCAGGATGATGAGTGGGCCATGGAAGGCATGCTGTTTAATTGGAAGTGCATGGGTCTCTTTGGCTCCATCTTCCCAATATTCACCAAGATCTCCCCTGCTTGGTCCTCTTTCATTCCCTGGTGGGGAGCCCTCTGGCGTCAGCAGAAGTTCTTCTGCGGGGAATGCACAGCGAAGAAGGCAGGCTCACCACATACTGACCAGAAAGCCTCTGACAAAGCAGGCCTTCTGTTTCTTGCTTCCCAGTCTTCATGACAACTTCCTATAGATGTTTAGATTATAGGAATGCCTTATTCAGGAAACGGATGTGTTCCAAGCAGAGAGGTCATTGGATATGGGCCGTGAGGTCAAGATTGTCTAGCTTCAGAATTAGGATCTGCCACTTGTTAGTTGTGTGTCTTGGGCCAGTTATTGCGGTCTGCTTAGCTTAGCTGCTTCATCTGTAAGACAAAGACGGCCTACCCTGCAAAGTGGCTGGGAAATGAGAAGAGATACTCGTGAAGCATTGGTCAATCAAATACCGCTTTCCTTTCCACTTCAATGATGACATCAGTGATATTATCCCATGGGAAGGGTTCCCTTACTCATGAATTGAAACTTTTGATGATAGCAAAGATATCAAGATGAGATTCCACTTCCAAATTTCAGAGGGACTTAAATACTGTGAAATTTCAAGAGTTCAACTGAGAGCTAACTTACTCCTGACTTTATCCATTTTATGACAGCAAATTATCACATACTGCCTCTCCTTACCACAGGACATGTTTGCTCAGTAACCAAATGTTTCAACTTCTGTAGGAGATGGGGCAAAAGCTGGGAATCAGTACAGAAAGATCCATGGGATGTTGATTCAGTACACATAGACGTGTAACCTCGAATGTTAAGTCCCAGTCAGATATCAAACAAAATAACCCAGTGACTTTGCCTTTTATTTGTCAGGTAATTACAGCTAGCAGAGTGGGAAATGTTCTGGGCACCCTCTCAAGTACTATGCTGACAAGCACTCTGGGATAACTTTAAGTTCATGGCCCAACACAGAACGCATTGAAGGCAACCAGCCCTATGCGAGTAGGAAGACCATCCATCCTGCCCTTTCTCTCAGATGCTGAACGTTGATATTACAATGTTGCTGTGCATTTTCTCCAGAGAATTCTTTCTAACATTTAAAAACCCACATTGGTGGGGCGCCTGGGTGGCTCAGTCATTAAGTGTCTACCTTTGGCTCAGGTCATGATCCCAGAGTCCCGGGATCAAGCCCCGCATCGGGCTCCCTGCTCTGTGTGAAGCCTTCTTCTCCGTCTCTCACTCCCCATGCTTATGTTCCCCCTCTTGCTGTCTCTCTCTGTCAAATAAATAGATAAAATCTTAAAAAAAAAACCCACATTAGTACAACATGCAGGCAAGTTAAGGTATAATAAATAAATAAACACCATATTTGGAGGAAAGTGTATAGGAATGTTAATGTCCACTGAAAACATCCAAAAGGATGATTGTTGCTGGCTCCTTTTATCCCACAAGGAGTCTTGGCTTTCTCAGCAATGAGACTCTTAGAAGGGAATGGCTGATGGTGGGCTATGAAGCAGTTCACTGCTGGCTACAGGAAGGTTAAGAGCATAGGTCTTTTAGAGACACAAGTTTGAATTTGTCTACACTGAATGATTTCCAATGAATGTCTTACCCTCTCTAAGCCTCATTTTTATCATCTGGAAAATGAGGATGAGAAGGTATCTCCTTCCCTAGGTAGTTGTGAAGACCACCTGTGGTAATATATTCAGAGACTGTGGATGGTGAGCACTCAATATGATGTTTGCTATTTTGAGACCTTTAGGGATCCAGGAAAGGCTTGGGGAACTCCCAGTTCTGACACTTATGATTGGCCCTGGGTGATCACAGGAATCAGGTAGTCAGGAGGTCATGTTCTAAAACATCACCTAGGCAGTCAGGAGTCGACAGTGGCCCAGCTGAGGTAGGCATGGCCGGCCAACTAACAAGTCGGAGGGAGTCGACACGGTCTGAGTGCTCTTTTGCCCTGATTCATAGAGCCATACATTCCAGAGCCCCAGCTACACACTCAGCAAGAAATGTTGAGGGTGAGGGAAGGAACTGAGGCATCTGAACGGAAAGCATTATAGTAGCTACGTATGGGGGCAAGATCCAGTAATAACAGCTCCATCTTATGTCTGTATAATTGTCTATAAAATATCTTTGCAAATGTTACCTCATTAAATCTAATTTCATCTTTTCATCTGCAAAATGGGGCCAACAATGCCTACCTTTTAACCCCATTGACTGAGGTTAGAGAGACTCTGGGACCTTAAGTGACTCGCCCAACGGTAGACAGAAGGTAAGACCATGACTCAAAGGTATTGGTGTGACAGGGTATTTGTTAAGGTAATAGTAGCTACTCTAAGAGATGCCAAAACCTCATGGATTTAATACATAGGCATGTATTTCTTGGTTCCAGAATAATCCAATGCAGGTATCCCTGCTCCCTGTGGAAAGCAGGAGTCTGTATGATGATTCAAGGATCAGGTGCCTGACACCTTGGGGCTCTAACACCCACATGTGGCTGGTATGCATGAAGGGAAGAACACTTGTGACAGGTTTCTATGAGTCAGGACCAGAAGCTATGATATATATATGTGTATGTATATGTATATGTATATATGTATATGTGTATATGTGTATATATATATATATATAATTTCTATTCATATTGTAGTGGCTAGAACTCAATAACATAGCCACACCTAACTCCAAGAGAGCCTGGAAAACAAAGACGAGCTGTGTCTCCAAGAAGAGGAGACCATAATAGGTATGATGAACAACAACAGTCCATCCCTTTCAGGGCCAGGAAAACACCTGAATCCAAGTCCAGTGTTATTTCTATTATACTAGGTTTCCACTGTAGTGGCTTTTGAATGAGTTAACAGATCTGCCTGGCATAGCCCCAGGCATAAAGGACATCTCTGTGGACCTTAATAGAGAGAGGCATTGAGGGTCATCGAAAGTTGGGAGAATGCAGGCTGAAAAAGGTAGTTGCAGGTTGAAGACAGAGTAATGACATGTGCCAACACTGAAAGAAAGCTTCTTTGCTCCTGGGAAGGCTCAAGAACATGCCTCTATATGATGCCAGCAACGGGCTGAAGCAAGAGTCACAAAATCACCACAATGGTCTCTCTTTGCCTTATCACTATTTAACTTAGGAACAGGTCTTGAATCCCTAAAACTTTAACGCTTTGCACAGAGCTTGACATGAGGTAGCTTCTCAATAGCATTTGGTTGAATGAATGCAATTAGAAAGAATGAAGTACACATTTAAGTTTCTTTTGCTTCCACATCCCACCTTGTGAGGCCCAACAGTCCACATGCGAATCCATGAAACCTCGTGACCTGTGACCAGTGTCTGTGCGTGGGTACCGTCCAGGTCCAGTTAATGAATAATTGAGAATTAACAGTGATTCAAGTCAATGATGTTGAATTGCAAAATGAACTTGCCATGTTTCAATAAGTGCAGTCTAATGTGAATTATTTATTATATTTTGTGGTGTATTTTGTAAAAGTAATAAAGATTGAGTGACATGAGTCGCTGCCAGCTGCTTGCCGGAAAACGCTGTTCCCTGTCTGCACATTCCCTCATCACTGACATTCAGATGCTTTACTCAGGGACGACAGTGTGGTGAGGCCAAAGGAAAATACTGGGGCACTAACATTCCATGCACAGACCAGCACTGTCAGAAGAAAGTGACCCACCAGGAGGACCATTTGCCCTGTCGACTTCTACTCCACATCACCAACCTGAGAGATGACGTCTATCATCGTGCTAATAAAGGTGCAGGGGTAAAATTCCACTAAAATGAGTCTTGTTGGTACTCACCTAAGATACCTGGTGGCAGGAGAAATTTTTTGATAATGACTGCAATGTTTGAAAATCACATTCTTAATTAACAAGAGTAAAAATTAAAATCCAAGTGGAGTTCTAACCCAAAATGCATAACCTGATTCCAATCACAAGGAAGCATCAGACAAATCCAAATCAAGGAATGTTTTGGGAAAGTAAGGGACTGTACTGTTCAAAATGAGTCAGTGTTGTGAAACTTCACAGAGACAGAGAAACTGTTCTAAATTAAAGGGGCTAAAGACAAGACTGATGAATGCAATGCCTGATCCTGGATTGGAACATAGACTGTTTTAAAAAAAAACAGACAGTATTGAAACAATCAGCAAAATTTCAACGTGGACTCATATATACCAGCTAATGGTGGTGTATCAATTCTCAATTTCCTGAATTGGATAATTGCACTGTGGTTTTGCAAGAGAGTTGCTATTACATGCTGAAATATTTAGAGGTAAAGGGTCATGATGTCTGCAAGTTAGTCTCAAATGGTTCAGTAAATAAATGACATATATAAACATACATATATATGTATATATGTGTTGCGTACATATATATATGGGGGGAGAGACAGAGGTTTGGAGGTCTGTTAGAGTAGCTAGCGTTACCTAATATTGTATCGCCAATTACTTGCGTTTATTGTCCTTTCTGCTGAGAAATGTTAAGTAAATCTAGGTGACAGTTTATGGAAGTTCATTATACTATTTGTACCTTTTATATATGAGTTGAAGCTTTTTTCCAAATATAAGGTTAAAAAAGACACGCACGTGCGTATACCTGAGGGCCACACCCCCACAAAGTATCGGCAGGTGTTAAGGAGCAGAAAAGGTCTTTAATGTTCCAAAGATACTAACCATAAGACCTTCTTGAGTCCTCAAACTGGTTAATATCCACAGAACACAGCATCCCTCATCAAATGCAGTAAAACGTAACTTCCTAAGCAAGAATGTGTATGTGACAGGCAGAGAAAACAAAGCCACCTTCAGATGTGGTTGCTCGCAACTGGCTGGACTTCCCTCAGTAAGAGGCTTGCTGCGGTGCCTGAAACTCACACCCCACCCAAAAATAGAAGTGACTGTCAGGGTCAATCACAAAGAGTTGGAATGGCAGCTGTTGAACCTTCAGATGCCAAGAATCCACCTTATTTGGAAATCAGCAGGGGTTCCTTATTGAGCTCCATATATTTGGGGTTAGAGTGTTTTGCTTGGGAAGTTGGGTGGGTGGTTTGGGAGTCACAGTGTTTTCTGGATGAAGGGATTGGAATGTTTGTGGGGGAGATGGTAAAGGGAGTCAAGGAATAGTTGGGGATTGATAGATAGTTGAAGAGAAAAACTAGACTGAGTTCAGCTACAGTTCATCTCAGCCTCCTCTTCCTGCCTGTGGTCCAGGAGCAGTTGCTTTCCCTGTAAAAAAAGGGACTGTTATATGCACAGGGAACAAAGATGGAATTTATTGCACTGGGTTAGCCATTGTATGTAAGTTATTGTGACTAGATAAAAAGAATATGATGTTTCTAAGCCATCTGCCTAGAAAGAGAAATATGCTGTGTATCAACTGTCTTTATAATGTTTTTTTTTGTAATGGGATTTTTTTTTTTTAATCACCGGTCAGAGGTCAGGTGATCTACCAGGTTTCCTACTAATTTTGGATTTCTTCTTCCATACGTCATTTTTCTAAAGAGACTAGACCAACTGGGTTATATTTACTAGCTGACATGTACCCAGCAAGCTGAACAAATTTACTGACTTGGGAAAATAATCACTCCATCCTGCCAGAACCCATTTTGTTTTCTTTTTGCCTGCAATGTTTACCTCGAAGTACTTAAATGCCATTCCCAGCCTTTTGAAACCTCACCTTGAAGAACAGTTCCAGTCCGTATCTCCCCAACCGTGCTACCACCTAATCCCACGGCCACACCGTGGTCACTAGGATACTTAAAATTCTCTGAACACATCCTAACCTTGTGACCAGGTCCTTGCTGTTTCCTATTTGGTGGTCTGGAAATGCTCCCCCTGCCATTTCTAACTTACAAGCTTTGAATTCATCCTTCAAAGCTCAGTTCAAATATCTCTTCTTCTGGAATACCTTCCAGACCCTTCCTCCTTTCTTGATCCCAGGCACAATGAATTGCTTCCTTTTTTGTCTTTCAATGGTACCTTATTCAACCTTCTGTCACCATCATTGACAGACTCTCTGGAATTAACTTCCCAACTAGATTTTTAACAGCTTGGGGATAGAGGCCCTCTTTTATCCATCTGCATTCTCTGTACCCAGAACAACTAATGCTACGTAGTAGGTTAAAAAAAAAGTGGCTTGAAGGAATGACTCAATCAATGAAGCAATCAATGGCTGAAGGAATCACAGCTATATGCCCTATCTTGCCCACAAGAGAAACACTCAACATGTATGAACACAGACAGTAACAGCCTCTGTTTACTGAGGACCTACTTTCTGCAGGCAGATGCATACATTTTATCTCATGCCAACTCTACCACATGACCATTATTATGTTCATTTTGCAAATGAATAAACCAAGTTATATAGGAATCCTTGGTGGCTGGGGTCCTCTTCTTTGTGGCCCTTTGGATGATATCCCTCAATACCTTTGGGGCAAGATGACTACAATAAGGAAGAAATCTTCTAGCCCCTCTCAGCCTGTTCCTATGGCTTTTTCTAGCATCCTCCCACTGACCAGTGGCCACTGTTGGCTACTAAAGGTAGCTTTGACACAAATAGTGGCACTCTGCATTATCCTGATATCAATAGTTCTTGGAATCATAGTTTCTCCTCCCCATCACATTCTGAGCCCCTGAGCTAGCCATATTTGGGAGCAGCATTTCTAGAATGTGCCACAGGCCATTCTGGAAGGCCTGGCCATCAGACTTTGGAGTTCAGCTGGGGTATAAACTCTGCAGTGATTCCCCACAAGTACCGGGGAATGGCGTGGACTTTCCAGTAATACAGGCTTTCCTACTGAGTGTATTAGGGCCATACTTCAAAGCCCTAGGAAATACGTTGGCTCCTATTCATCACCCCTTCTCCATCAGCAGTGTATTCTTACTATGTGCCATCTATACTCCTTATCCAAAAAAGTGGCAGGGCCCATCTTAATGGCATTTGTTAATCAGATTCACACAAATGAAAATTGCCTGGAATGTGCCAATTCACTTGGTGATGTGTGCATTCAGAATGTAAAGGAAAACAAGGCATAAATAGAGAACTGAAATCTCCCTCTTCTAAAATATGCACATATCTTAACAACAGCTAAATAAATCCAAGCTTAGCTTGGTGATTGTTTTTCCACAGGTTAACTTGCTTTAAGAAAAAAGAGAAGGACTGGGAGGGGGAAGTAGAGGAGGAGAAGAAGAGGAAGAAGGGGAAAAATATAATTCACAGGGAAAAACATGAAGCATTTATTTTAGTCACCACACTGTCCTTCTAGTTCAGCAGTTTACAGGAGTGCTCCCTAGCGCTGGTCTGACCAGACTCACTGCGGAAAAGTCCTCCTGCCTGCGTGGCCAGGAGGACGGCGAGGTGCCAGCCATTTCATATCCAGCTCTGAACACAAAAATTCTGTAGCTACGAATACACATTTTCACAAAGAAGATACAGGAATGGCCAGGAAACACATGAGAAGATACTGACCATAATTAGTCACCAGGAAAACCCAAATCAACTCCACAGTGAGACACCATTTCACACCCGCCAAAATGACTATAATCAAAAAAACAGACACTATCAACGCTGATAAGGATGTGGAGAAACTGAAACCTTCATTACATTGCTGCTGAAACTGTAAAATGGTACAGCCAAGGTATAAAACAGTTCAGCAATTTCTTTAAACTTGCAATCTAAGTTGACCTCGCAATCCTACAATTTCACTCCTAGAGAATTTCGCTCAAGAGAAATGAAAACATGTTCACACAAAGGTGTTCATGTAGATATTCACAGAGGCATTATTCCCGATGGCCAAAATGTGGAAACAACCCACATGTCCATCAGCTGGTGAGTGGATAGATAAAATGTGGTCCAGGCAAACAACACAACACTATTCGGCAATAAAAAGAAATGAAACAATGATACATGCTACAATATAAATGAACCTCCAAAGTATGATGCTAAGAAAAAGAAGTCAGATGCAAAAAGACCATTCCATTTATACAAAATGTCTAGAAAAGGCAACTCTACAGAGACAGAAAGTAGACTAGCAGTCGCCTGGGGCTGGCAGTAAGAAGACAGATGAACTGTAAATGGGCGCAAAGGATCTTATGGGGGTGCTAGAAATGTGCCCAGATTGTGGTGATGGTTGTACAACTTGGTAAATTTACTGAGACATCATTAAATTGTACACATAAAATGGGTGCATTTTATGGTATGTAAAGTATACCTCAATACAGTTATTGAAATAATAAAATATGAAAAATGAGAGTAAAATAAGAAGATTTTAAAAAAATCTTTAAAGAGTCACATTTTATACAGCACCAGCCCCTCCTTGATGGGGAACCCACTCAGTTCCCCAGAGGGGTGGCAGGGGTACCGTCAACCTCACTGCCCAGGTTCCCACCACTCTTCAACCTGAACGGACGCTCTGCAAAGAAGGCGGGCCATCAAGCAACTGTTTCCACCAAATGCCTGCTGAATCCCACCATGGTGGGCAGACAGCTCTTATACACCCCTGGGTTACCCTGGGATAGGCGTCCTGGGGGTGGGGATGGGACTCACATGGGAAGTGGGGGAAGTTCTCTTGGTCCCAAACAATTGCCATCCTCCTCTTATTTCAGGAATATTGATTCCTTGGGGTCCTTTTACTGTCCTTTCCCTCATAACCTCAGTTGGTTCCATTTCCTTAAACTAAAGATATTTTCTGAGCAGTCATTGTGTGGACCAAGTAGTGCATACATTGTTGTTGTTGTTGTTGTTGTTATTTAACAGACACTTCTGTGACACTTAATGCCAGACATTCTTCCATCTGCTTTACAAAAGTTAACTCACTTAATCTTTGTAGTAATGTAAAGTAGGTATACTAATTATTGTCCCCCATGTTAACAGAACTTGTCTAAGCTAGTAATTGCAGAGCTGGGAATTGAACCCAGACCATGCTCTAGAGTCTGTGTTCTTAATTGGTATATCACAAAAATATCAATGTGCTTAATGCTGCAAAGTATTTAGTGAAGCTCATGCTTCCATCTCCATTTAAGACACCCAGCACTGGACTACAGATTTATCTATCTCCAGCTGAAGGCTTTTATTCTATCATGCAACTGCCTCTTTCCAAGTTTTCTTCTATAACAATCTTCTCAAACTTGAGTGTGCATCAGAATCCCACCAAGAAATCCTCAGTATCCCTGGCCCCTACTCTTAGACTCTCTGATTCAGCAGCTCTGGGGCGGGGCATGAGAATCCACAGTTCTAACAAGTTCCCAGGTGATGCTGATGTTTCTGGTCCAGGGACCACACTCTGAGAACCCCTGCTCTACACCAATCCAATCAAATTAACCCCATCCTAGGGAACTCAGCAAAGTGATAGTAATACCACAAAATAAGGTTTGGGGCACCTGGGTGGCTCAGACGTTAAGCGCTGCCTTCAGCTCAGGTCATGATCCTGGAGTCCCTGGATTGAGTCCCACATAAGGCTCCCTGCTCTTCAGGAAACCTCCTTCTCCCTCTCCCTCTCCTTGCTTGTGTTCCCTCTCTAGCTGTGTTTCTCTCTGTCAAATAAATAAAATCTTTTTAAAAAGGTTTTATTATTAAATTAGCTGTGGGCTGTTCAGGCCAATGCCAGGGGCTGAAATGATTGAGCTCACACATTTTTTGTTTTGTTTTGCCTCCTGCACTTTTATGTAGATGTGGGATAATCCCCAAGAGAATCCTATGTACTTACAAGTTTAAGATACCTTGCTCTGGTTCACCTCTTGGAGCCCTGATTTCCATTAGGCTTCTACTCACTCTTACAGTTGACCCTTGATCCACATAAAACTTTTGACTCCCCAAAAACTTAATCACTACTGGCCTATTGGTGCCTGGAAGTCTTACCAATAACATAAACAGTCAATTAACACATACTTTGTATGCTCTATATATTACTATATTCTTACAATAAAGTAAGCTAAAGAAAAGAAAATGTTAAGAAAATCATAAGGAAAATACATTTATAGTACTATACTGTAAAAAACCCACATATAAGTAGACCTGTGCTATTCAAACCCATGTGTTTAAGGGTCAACTGTGTATCCTTAATAAAACTCAAAATGCCTAAATTTGCATCAGCTACTGTGAGGCTTAATGCAGAAAGCCTGGAGATCTGGGATCACACAGACTGGGGCAAAATCTCAGACCCTTTCATTGACACCTGTGACTAACTCACCATATGTAAATATATATGGAGGTGACAAGGGTCTACCTCAAGGCTTTAGTGTGTTGTGATCTCAAACACGTAAAAGTGTCCAGCTCTCAGAAAAGGTTACGGTATTCTGTTAGGAAAGAAATGAGTCCAACAGCACGGGAAGGAGACACTAAATGATAGTGGCTTAAACAAGACAGAAGTTTATTTCTGACTCACATAGAAGTCATCATAGGATCCAGGCTTCATCTCTCTTCTTGACCCGCCTCCAGGATGGCTCCTCGCCACATTCTAGCAAGTGGGAAGAAGAACACATCATTTCTCTTCATACCCCATTTGCCAGAACTTACTCATACGGCCACACTTAGCTCTGTGGTAGGCTGGGAAAGATACCTAACTAGAAATCAAGAGTTGTCTTTTTACAGAGGAAAAGGAGAGCGAATACTGGGGACAATTTGCAATTTCTATACATGTATTTCTTTATTTGATGTGGAAAGGCTGGGATGCTGGGGAAGGAGGTAAAAAAAACTGAGAGAAGGACAAGTGCAAGGCATAGCTCTTATCCTCAGAAGCAACACAAGTCCTGAGTAGGATTCATTCAGCATGTTGGGAGCTGAAAACAAGACAGACAGAAAGATGAAAAACATCAGGTCAAGGCTGGATGGCAAGGCACAAGGCTGGTCTGCCACTCCGCCACCAAATACTGATGGCCAAGTACTTATGCTGTCTCCTCGCCTGCACCCGCCAGGGGGTCCATCCAAACTATGGTGAGGAAGGAGGCAAGGTAGGGCATGGATTGGGCAAGGCCCTGATCTTCCCATGATCCAGGTCTCCTGGGCCACCACCCTAGCCCAGCCACCGTCATCGCTGGCCTGAATCTCAACAATGAGTCTCCCAACTCATTTCCCTGCCTCCCCTCAGGACCATCCCCCAATTTTTTGTGACAATAGTTATGGCAGGCTGCCAATTGGTTCTGATCAGGTCCCTTGCTTCAGAGGAAAGGCTTTCCTTTCATGCCTCATACCAAGCCAATGTGGCCAAAATCTACTACCTGCCATTTGAGGGATAACAAAGGCCTAAGACCCTTGGTCAGGGGGTTGGTGGGGTGTGTTCCCCTTTGAGGACTGCTCAGCACTGAGCCCTCCTCACAGATCTCCTGATCCCTGAGCTCCTGGATCCTTCTACTGCCGGCCACTTTGAGGCCTCGGGAACCTTCATTTCTCCCTTTCACACAGGGAGAGCCCTCTGCTGCCTCCTCCTCCTGGATCCCCAGTTCCTAGGTTTCTAACAGGCTATGTACTAGAATCACCTGAGAAGCTTTAAAAATTCTTGATGCCTGGGCCCCACCCCAGATGAACTGAATGGGAATTTCATCCCAGCTCCTCAGTGGGATTCAAGTGCCTGGAGGTGGGGCCTAGGCATCTGTATTTTAAGAAGCACCTCAAGTTACTCTAATGGGCAGCCAGGGTTGAGAACCACTGCCCTATAAGTCACTCTCGAGAGCCAGGAAACAGACTGTTGCACAAACAGAGAACTGTTGACGGAGAGGATTGCGAATTTGGGTCTCGACAGTGCCCGCGTGCTAAACAATAAGCCAACCCTTCTCTACGTGTGAAGTGCACAGGAGTAAGCGCAGCTGGAGGCTTCTGTTGAAACACAGCCTGTGATGCACTAGGTCTGGGGGAGCCTGAGATCCTGCATCTCTCACGGACTGCCAGGTGGAGCTGGTGCTGCTGCTCCCCCACTGGACTCTGAGTAGCAAGGTAACAAGCTACGCGGCTTTCAGAATCAGAGAGACAGGGCGCCTGGGTGGCTCAGTGGTTTAGAGCCTCTGCCTTCGGCTCAGGTCATGATCTCAGGGTCCAGGGATCAAGGCCCGCATCGGGCTCTCTGCTCAGTGGGGAGCCTGTTTCCTCCGCTCTCTCTGCCTGCCTTTACCTACTTGTGATCTCTCTGTCAAATAAATAAATAAAATCTTTAAAAAAAATGAGAGAGACACAGAGTGACGGTATGTGACACAGACGGTATGTGACACAGACGTCATCCCCAGTGCACAGTTAGCTTTCGACGTTCAGCACTCTCGGGCTTCTCATTCCCTCCCAGGAATTGGGCAATCCCTAGCACCCTGAGGGTATAGGGCCTCTGACGTGAGGTGGGGCAGAATCCCTGGTCCATTTGCTTCTGGGCTCCCCATCACTTAGTTTTCTCCAGTTGTTTCTGCTCCTGGGTGTCCTGGAAGCAGACTCAAACAGTCTTTCTTTCTGCCTTTGGCCCTGCTCATGCTGGACTGAGGCAGGTTTTTGGCCCAACCTCCCTTGCCCTGTCCTCAAGGCTGTGTTGCCTCCTGTTTTCATGCCTCTGTTTCTACCTGACTCTGTCGAGCTTGCTCCTTTCCTGGTTTCTCAAGCCACCACCAACCGTGGCCCACCAAACCCATACTCTCTTCCCAAACACGCCTTGTTTTAACTGAATGGCAAAGTCAGGTTCGGAGTTCTATGCCTGTAAGGCCAACAGAGATCCTTTGGAGCCTTCCAAAAAGAATCATGCAAAACACAGAACTATATACCCAAATTTACTGGGCTGGCCCTTTCAATTCCTTCTTCCCCATCTCCATCCACGTCAATGCTGACTCCAGATTTTGTCCCAAAGACCTCGTTTCTCTCACATTCAAAGTGAGGGCTCCTCCTTTACGCTTATCTAGCGTCCAGTGACTCAGCTTGGCCTTCCTGTAACTCCAACTCTGGTATTTGCCTCAGCCCATTCTTATGCCCAGCCCCGTGACTCCCCTCTTGGCATTGACCATCTGAAGCTCCATGATAGAACCCACAAAGGGACGACCGCACAGCGCCAGGCCCCATCACTCTGCTAGCAACGCGATCGCCCCGGCATCTGGCAGCACCACCTCCTTTACCTGCAGAATCCTGCCTGGCAGAAGGAGGCATGACTGTGGTCCACAACCCCAGTAAGCACCACCCAGCGTACTAGCTCTCAGTAAGCCAGCATAATGGCTTTGCCATCTTAGGGAGAAGTGACACAACACTACAGTTATGAAGAGGGTACCACTGAGTGAGGAGTCTAATGGGAACCTTTCTACACTAGCTTTGTAAATTCCTATAAATCTATAATTCTTTCCAAATAAAAAGTTTTTCAAAAGCAAAAAAAAATGAGAGGGGGAGGGGAGAGAGGAGGGAGAGAGTGGAGGTGGGAGTGAGGAATAGGTAGAGGGAGAGGTAACACCCAAGCTTTAACGTGCATCTAGATCACCTGGGGGATTTATCACAATGCAGATTCAGCTCCCATAGGGCTCTGGGCAGGGCCTAAGATTGCATTTTCTAACAAGCTCCCAGGGGAGGCCTATACTTCTCCTGAAGCTTCCTTTGAGTAACAAGGTCATAGAACACGCTTTTTTACTGAAGTGTTTCAATCAGCCAAAAAATGTAGCATGCTCTCAAATTATGTATCTTTAGGTCAATTCAATACCCTTCTCAAAATTCCTAGCTGGGTACAGTTACTGCATAAAAACATCCTATCTGCCCCAGTTTATCACCATCATCAAGTATACTAGCTCTTTCACACTTGCCCTGAAGTCTTCTTTTGAAAACAACAACGAAAACTTATTTTTTAACATAGGTTCCACACCCAAGATGGGGTTCGAACTCACAACTCCAAGATCAAGAGTCGCATGTTCCACCAACTGAGCCAACCAGCCGCCCCTTTAAATATTTTATTTTTTATTTTTTGAGATACACAGTTGCCCTGAAGTTTTACTTACCAATGAAATAGGGTACCTCCCAGCTCTGAGTCCCTCTCCCTCAATCAGATATGGCTTAGGTCCCTTCCATGACTGTTCTGGCCTCCAAAATGGGTTCTCTGCATAGTCCCTTGAGCCTTGGCCACACGAATAAGGGCCTGCCTTCCAGTAGCCTAGGCCCCTGTGACCCAAAATTTCCCTGGCAGCTTATTCCTTTGGGAAGAGAGCTATGTGCCTGTCATGTTGTATTAACTGAGGCACTAGCCAAGGGACTGGGGCAGGCCTGACATGAATAAACAGACCCAGGCTCCATTTCCTGCCATGGCAGGTGACATGGAGGGTAGAAATCTGAAGGGAAACGCCAAGAAGGTTCAGGGCCTGGGTCAAATTTCAGGTCTGGCAAACTCAGAAACAGGTGAAAAGGACCCAGAAAAGGGACTGCAAACAAACTACCACTGGTCTTTATCTACAAGTGGAGGATGGGTGTGTTGGGTGGGAATAACAGCCAGAGGCAGAACAGACACTCACTGCCCCCAACTTTTCCATCTTCTTCCTAGATTTTGTAAAAACTGTAATATACATTCAGTGCCCCCATAGGAAACTACCCCTGTGACAATTTGTTGCCAACATAAAGTCAAGAATTAAAAATAATCTTGGACCCCTAAGAGTCTGTCAATGTATAAATGGGTAAAAAAAGGATGTGGCATCCCAGCTATACAATAAATAAGCCCTGGAGATGAAATATAGAGCATGGGAACTATAGTTAATAATACCGCATTGTGTATTTGAAAGCTGCTGAGAGAGTAGACCTTGAAGTTTTCATCCCAAGGAAAAAAGAAATTTTTGAAGTATACACGGTGATGGTTATCAACCAAACTTATTGTGGTGATCATTTCATAAAATATACAAATGTCAAATCATTATATTATGCACCTGAATCTAACATAAGGTTGCATGTCGATTATATCTAAATTTTTTTAAAAAGATATGAATAGATAGATTAAAAAGAGATACAAAGATAAGCAACATATGTGAAATGCCTGGCACATTATTTTTAAGTGCACAATTCAATGATTTTTAGTATACTGGCATTTTTAATGTTCATAAATATTAGATGTTGTTCTTATGATTAGTTATTATTGGAGTCACATAATCACTATATTGTGAGCTTCCAAAGCTCATGTTATTCTTCTCTGAAATTTTGTAGCATCTAGTACTGTCCTTTGTACGCTGGAGGTGCTAAATAAAGTGATCAGCAAACAAAAAAAAGATGTGGTAAGTGTATTATACATATGTATATATAATGTATATAATGTACATATAATAACCATAAAATTGGAATATTATTCAGCTGTGAGAAAGAAGGAAATACTGCCCTTTGTGACAACATGGATGGAGCTTGAGAACATTTGGTAAGTGAAATAAGTCAGAGAAAGACAAATAAATACTGCATGGTATCACTTGTATGTAGAGTCGAAAAAAAAGTCAAACTCACAAAACAGTATACAAGTGGTTGTCACGAGCTGAGAGGGGGAGAAATAGGAAGAGGTTGGTGAAAGGGTACAAACTTTCAGCTATAAAAATGAACAAGATCTGAGGACCTAATGTACAGCATGATAACACTGTATTGCACGATTGAAATTAGAGAGGAGAACTTAAATGTTCTCACAAGAAAAAGAGATAAATATGGGAAGTGACGGATATAGTAATTAACTAAACGACGGGGGAACCTTTCACAGTGTATGCATATATCAAATCATCCTGATGTACACCTTCAACATGATACAATTTTGTCAGTTACACCTCAACAAAGATGATAAATAACCTCAGCTCAAACTTTCATTTTTTCTAAAATTGCCAAATCCATACCCACCATTTATAAACTACATTGAACTAGAGACTAAAAGAGAAAGTTTAAAGATAATTTCTCAGAAACCATAAACACAGAATTTATATGCATACATACTAAAAATCATGAGGGCTTATTCGATAACCTCTCATTTTACTACATATCTGGAAGAAAGAGCCTGAAATTAAAACACAGGCAAGTTGTTTCAAGCTCTGAGACACAAATCCCCTCCAATTTCAAGACATCGGCAGACACTAGATGGTGACATAAAGAAATGAACCTATAAATGAACCAAATCATTGGTACTCAAAACCCAGAGCAGGCAAACCAATTCTAAAAGTTGCAGGATGCAAACGAGAAAAGGAAAGCATAACATAGAGGGGCAGAGATGATTCGAGATCACGCTTCTTTTAGCTGATTCAGATGAGGTTAACGGGTAAAAATTGCACAGGGTCCCAAATACGCTGCATTAGCTATGATTTCAAATGGGAGAAAATAGAGCTCTCAGAAAATTACCACATAAAACAGCACATCTCCCCGAAAACCCAAAGTAAAATTAAAAAACCTCAGTTAGAAAGTAGTTTGATACTGAAACATGGGCTGACCGAGATTTAGGCAGCAATTAGCTCCAGCTTGAGAGGCCCAGGAAGGCCACATCTGCCCACATTGCACCGCACTGTGAGTTATGGTTAAACTCTAGGTCAGTCAGGCGGTGGTGGTTGTGGGGGCACAACTTTCCCCTTCCCCTGCTTCAATACAAGTGAAGGTCCTCAACACAGAGCCAAGCTTGGAGGAGTTCCTGATGAATTGCCCCGCACGTCCTCCCTAATACCTACCTTCCAGATCCCCTGAAGGCAAAAATCTGAAGTCTCAGTTACTGAAAAACTCACTTCACTACCAATCAGAAGAAAGACACTGTATTGGAAAAACGGCTTCTTTATCCTTGTGGGTTCTTAGCTTTTACAAGAGTGTGTTTATAGTGGAGTATAAATTAACCCAAGAAACTGAAATCAGATATAGCTCAGGCCTCTACAGGCGACCCAAGTGGGCGGTGATCTGGGAAAGCCAGCCCTGTCTTGTCAGAATTCTGGAAGGGCCTGGGTGCAGGGGCAAACTACCCCAAATGCAGCCCCCTCCAGCCATCTCCTGGGCTTCGGGCAGCCCCACACCAGTGCCGGGACCACCAGTCCGGCTGAAAGGGTGCTCCCGCCCTGAGCTGCCACCCTCCAGATCCTCAGGCAGTTTTCAGCTGCTAAAATCTGAACGACTCTTTGGAATTGCTACAGCCAAACTTCATTCTTCAAAGGGGGAGAGAATTGAGAGGCTGCCACAGACAGAATTGCCAAGTATACAGAACTGTCTCTTTCAACTCCTCTCCCCTTTTCCAGATAACATGTGCTTTTTAATGCCTGCTCCTAGAGCCTCAGCTTCACCTCTGCCCCCACCCCAGTCCCCTCACACCAGGAGAAGGCTACCTCCTCAGCCTCAGCATGGGGCAAGACCTGGGAAGTGACTGCTGATTGCTGGGGAGTCCCACGGAGCAGAAATACAGTCCACGTGCTTTCTCAAATGGACAGCAGCTCTCTGAAATGAAATCCT
>PITA01029072.1:0-18411 GCA_004023965.1 Spilogale gracilis | reverse complement strand
ACTGCCGCGGTGTGTGTGTGTGTGTGTGTGTGTGCGCGTGCGCACGGCGTCGGTGCGAACTGCCGCGGCTGCCTCGGGTGTGTGTGTGCGCACGCATGCCCGCCTCTGTGGGTACATGTATGTATGCACGCGTGTATATGTGCGTGTGCGCGTGCACACGCCTGCCCGTGTGTACGTGTATGTATGCGCACATGTGTGCGTGTGTGCGTGTGCACGTGCATATGTCTGCCTGTGTGTGCACGTGTTTTGTATCCGCGCGTGTCTGCGTGTCTGCGTGTATGTGGCGCAGGGAGGCGGAGGGTGGGGAGGGAGGGGCCCTGCAGCGGAGGGGGGCGTGGAGCCAGTGGGGCGTGGAAGAGGGGGCGCGGAGCAGAAAAGCGCCGTGCGGAGTAGGGTCAGGGTACCAGGAGGAGACATGGGGCGAGCGCCCCTTCCTGTTGAGCGTGCCTGCGCTCCATCTTCACGCCCGGAGTCCCCTCCCTTTGTGGTGTGCATTTCTCTGGAGAGCGGGTTCCCGTTCTGGCCTGCCCTCTTGACACACTTTTCTCTCCAGGGAGCAGGTCACCTCCCCCTCTGAGCCTGGGGTCAGCCCTTCTCCCATCTGGCCCGCTCTGAGGCCTGTGGGGACCCCGAGGCTTCTCTTGGGGGCACCCTGTGAAGTCCAGGCCTTGTCAACACAAGCCTTAGACTTGACCTTCACTCAAAGGCCCTCCCTGTTGGGCACACCCGGTACCTCGTTCAAGAGTGGGAGAAGGTGCAGCTAAGGGACCCACCTTCCAGGGTCTGCCACCCACACCTGGAGATGATTTCCACCTCTTCAGGAGGCGGGACCTCACCCTGTCCTATTTCACAGACACCCTGCAAATGAAAGTAGGTGGTGCCCTCCCTAGCTGGGGGAGGGGTCATCGGGAGTCCCCAGCCAGAAGAGCCCCCTCCTGCTCTGTTTCAGGGGCTGGCTTCCTGTTCCCCCCCCCAGGAGGAGGGGTGGGGGGCTGAGGGAGGAACAAAGGAAACATTTCACACTTTAGAAAAAGCCTGCTATTAGGTGATCATCCTTCTCCAACTCTGTCTCTTTTCCTGTAGGAGATGAGTATGATTATCAAGTTGGGTTTTTTTTTGGGGGGGGTGTTTAAACAAATACCCTGTCTACCCTGAGAGTCTATCCCCTAAGAGGTCAGTGTGTCCCACAGACTTATTCTGTGGGGTATCTTTCAGAGGCAAATTAAGACTACAACAGAGAAATTCTGTCTGTATCTTGAAAAAAATTGTTTTAAAATTATCAGTAGAATGAAAACTTTGAAATTCCTATAGAAACTGCAGATCCCCCAGAAGATATTTGGCAAATACTGACCTATGTGATAAGCACACAACAAAGTACACAACTTCTTTCATCTGCAAACATTCAACCATTTTGTCGCTAATAAGGAATCAAATTGGTTGAGACTGTTTTCTTGGGCGGGTTCTCATTTCTCAGCCCCCAAGGAAAGTCTGTTAGGAGGCTGGGTGTGTAGAACTTTGTAATGACGAGTTTGCGCTGGGACACGGGCCTCAGGGTTAACTAGTACAATTTTGTTCAGTTTCATTTATTCAGGAAGACTTTATCTAGGCCCATAGGATGCCAAGTGTGGGGCGTGTTCTCTCTACCCATCTGCCCGAAGAGAGAGGCCCCTGGCCCCGGGAGATGCATCTGCCCGAAGAGAGAGGCCCCTGGCCCCGGGAGATGCATCTTGAGAACGGCCATTTCCTGTTTCTGAAAACTCACTTCCACACCCAGCCCCTCGTCCACGTTTCACCGACCACACTGAGACCACATGGACTAGGCCTCCGAGGGGGTGGCTGGCGCAGGGACACTAGCCCGGCTGGGGACCAGGGCCAGGCCTTCTTGCCCGGGCATTGTCCCATCTTCACAACCACATGTTTCGCCCATTATGACCCTTCCTATTCTAGATGGTGAGAAATAGGACCTACACGAGGACCTTGCCCTTTCCCTAAGACAAGCCGGCAGCCACAGGCCTGGGATTTCCCATGGGGCTCTGGCTGGGAGGGAGGGCCAGGAAAACGCATGTGGCTGGCCATTCTTGAACCCAGGGGGCTCATGCACAGAACACTCCAAGCTTGGGTGGCAGGTGGGGTGCCCTGCGGTGGGGGAGGAAAGGGGCTTCTCACTGGGGCCGCTTGCAGGCCCTGACCCTGCCTTGCAGCTAGAGGGGCCAGTCTGTTTCAGAGCTCCTTGGAGCTTTCTTCCAGATTTTTCTGCCTCAGCGCTGGGATCAATGCACACACGTGCCCAGGCCCTGCTCAAGGGCGAGCTGAGGTCACGGTGGGTGCTGTGTGGGGCCATGAGGGAGGCCTCCTTGCCTTCTAGGCTGCCTCTGTGGCGAAGGTCCCTGACCTAGGCCATCAGCCCCATGTCAAGGGGGGCCAACCTCAGACCAACGCGAAGGCTCCAGGCAGAGCATGACTGCAGCCCAGGACAGAGCAGCCCAGCCGCGGGTCTGCTCAGCAAACCTGGTTCTTGCTTGGCCATCTGGAACAAAGGTCACTTTTGGCTTTGGAGGAGGCACAGCTTTGGGCATTCATCTCTCCCAGACTCAGTTTGCTGGTCTGTAGAATGGGCATGATGGGGGCTGCCCCTGAGCCTATCTGGGATCCCACTCATAAGTGAGGCGTTAGCAGGTAAAGCCAAGACCCTCAGCATGGAGGCTGAGCTGCTTGGGTGCCCCACCCACTTCGGGGTGGCTTGCCCGGATTCTGTCTGCACAGACGTGGTGATGCATGCTGCTCTCAGGGCCCGACGCCATTCGGCCCAGCCTACATGGCGGAGAGTTGAAGCCCGGCTCTGCACCTTTGCCAGTGTTCTGGTGTTCTGGGAATGGAAGGGTCCGTTTTGGGGCATGTGATCCTTAAGATGTTGGTGTGACTTCATTTCCGTCTCACAGTGGGGGGCCCCAGCCCACAGGAGGCCAGCTTTGAGGACAGGAGCTGTTGCCATGTGAGAAACCGTTATGTTCCCAGCGGACAATCCTAGTGATGTCATGGGCCCTGCTGGAGGAACCAAATCAAATCGGTTCTGGTGCCGTACAGGCTCCCGTCACTCCGTCCCGAGGTGATGACACTGCCTGGCTCTGCGGCCAGAGGGCACAGAGGGCCAGGGCCTTTAGGTGGGGCTCCCTGCATGTCTCGGGGGGCCCATTTCAAAAATGAAATCCACCCAAAGGAGGGCGGGGCTTACGCAAGAAACACACAGGTCAAGGGCAGCAGAAACCGGGTTCCGGTGGCACCTGCCGGCTTATCCCCTACAGCGCAGCCCCAGGGCAGAGGTCACGGGTCCCAGGGTAGAAGTGCTGCGTGGCCACAGAAGGGGGTCCAGACGGTGCCCGAGGCGGCTCCCCCACATGCCCTCGTGCCCGGCTGAAACAGAAGGGGGGTCCAGATGGTGCCCGAGGCGGCTCCCCCACATGCCCTCGTGCCCGGCTGAACCTTAATCCTCATTCTTGGGCCCTCATGTCACGGCCTCAGCCCTGGCTTCCCATCAGCCTGCTGCACTCAAGCTGCTCCCACTCTTCTCTTTTCCTCCAAAGGAAGGACCTTTGCCGATGAAGTCATGGGAATAAAAGCTCCCTTTGACCCCGAAAACACTGGGAGCCCGGAGTCAGCTTGCTGTGTGGCCTCTCCATGTCCCGGCAGGCAAGCTTTGCTGCTTACTGGAACCTTCCAAACACATGACATCATCTAATTCTCAAAACCCTGGGATTATCCCCATTGCACAGATGAGGAGACTGAACCTGAGATCTTGGGACTGGCCCAAGGTCGCTGGCCCGGCCTTTGCAACTTGGGGACAGTGGCTCCCGCAGTGGAGAGTTAGTCTGTCCCTGCTGCGTGCCCGCACAGGGCGAGTGCCGGGAATAGTCCTGAGCGCGCCGGCCACGTCTCTGGGCAACCTCAGCTCCCACAGGGGAAGGGTTCTTTCTCATTTTGACTCGGAGAGTCTCTTGGCTTATTTTCTGCTCGTTTCCATGTTTTCAATTAATGCACTTAAAAAGTCAGCCTAGCTGGCCTCTCGGTTTAATGTAAGAGGGTAGATATTGGTGGCTCTGTCTTGCCATTTTGAGAAGGGTTATGTTCTTGAACGTGATTGTGATCTCAGTGGCCCCCAGCCGTCGCCCTGGAAAGCCCTGGGAGGGGCTGTCAGCATGGAGGACACCCCACTGGTTCCCAGGGTGCTTATTCCAAATAGGAAATGATGCCCCACGAAGATGGTCTCTGAAGCCCACTTCCTTCTGCCGTTATTAGCGCTGGGCCTGGCCGCCCGCCTGTGCGCACGCTCTAGACTCTGCCGTCTACACAGCAACAGTAGCCATACGTCGGGCTGGGTGGCCCTGGGGCTCCAAGATGAGTGACACGGCCCTGGAGGAGTGGGTGTCCTTACCTTGCTTGTGGCTCTGACACCCCTTCTCAAGTCACAGATTTCTGGTCAAAACGCATACTTTCCACTGGGCCAACGGGTCGACCAACCGTGGAGCCGTGGTGTGGACTGACGACAGGGAGCTGTCATTTGCCCCGTCCGCTTATGACAGATATGTACGTGGGCTGTCAACTGCTTGATTCCAGCAGTCGCTGTCCTTGCGTCGTACCGGGAAGGTGCTCAGTAACCAGAGGGTCTTGTCTGGGGAGTGCTGGGAAACACACATCCAGGGGAACTGGCTTGCAGCATCCGTGGACCCTGGTGCATGAGGGGACTGTGGGGAGCTGAGCCTCAGGGCCTGGCTCCAGAGGGCGCTGCATGACGCTCTCTGGCCACGGAAGTCTGAGGTCCGCTGGGAGGTCTCAGTTTACCCAACATCTTCTGTGAGAAGGACAGCATGCACTCCCCTGGCAGACAGGAGCTCTCTAGGGCTGGGTGGATGGTCTCACCCCTGTGCGCCTGAGAGTTTGGTGGACTGTTGCACCTGTTCCAGAATTAGCCATTTTACTTTCTAGAAACCTGTACTATCCCCCAAACCGGGAGCCTTTGATAAGGGAAGAGGATGGCGTGGGGTGCTCTACAGACATTCCTATACAAATGTCCACGAGTGTCTATCTTGCAGGAGACTCCTCTGAGTGTCCAGTTAGTGTGGTCAAAGTCTTCCATCTGTCCCTCCTGGTGCCCCGCCTACTCGTCTCCACCTGCCAGTGGCCTGTTCTCCCTTGGATTCTGGTTGGGTCTGGCCAGTGGGAGGTGCCAGCAGGAGATTAGGGGTCAGGAAAGAGAGTGAAGTTGAGGTGTCTGTTCTGCCATTTTGTCCCCACTGAGCCGCAGGTGACAGTGGCCTCAGCTGCACTCCTTCAACAAAGGCCCCAGATCCTTGGCTCCCTCTCCCTCCAGCTGCCTAGAAGCTGTGCCCACTCCTTCCCATGCAGTGACAGCTCCCCACTATTGCTCGATTTCCCCCCTGGGAACCTCTGCAGCCCTCACTGCATTCCTTCCACCTTCTCATACCTTGGAAGTAGCCCCTTATTAGACTGTCTTCCACTATGCAGTTTCAGGCGTCATCTGTTTCCTCCCAGAACCCTGAAGGACACAGTTGGCCTGATCCAGGTGGCCCTGAATAGGGGCAGCTCAGCAGATCAGATGAGGGACAGTTTGCCACCCAAAGTTTGAGGACCAGGCCCAGGAGTGGGCTAAGCTTCTCCCGCCCCAGACCCTGCTCCCGGCCTCATCAGTGTACAGGAGCAGAAGCAAGTCTTACTCTGGAATACCACCTTTCCAACCCATTCCTGATGAAAAAAAGTCCATTAGACACATTGAGTGGTTGTTTTGAAACTGTTTTGGCTTAAATACCTTCAATAACTAGGAAACATTGCAGGAGATTTTCATATGGAAAGATTCAAGGGTCCCAGAAACTGTCGTCTTCACATTCATCCACTCCCCCAGCTGACCAGATGGCCTCAGATCTGGGGTCCTTGCTCCTTTGGAAGCAGACCCCCAGGAGGTCCCACTCTGTCTGAGCCATGGGGGGGAAGTTCAATTCTCCCGTGGGAAATGGCCTGAGGCTTCAGGTCTGGAAGCAAGGTGCATGTGAAGGGACCCAGGGATTCCTTCCTTGGAGCCCAGGAATGCCAGAGGTCTCTCTGGTCCTTGGAGGTTTCAGAGATGCGCCTTTAAGGAGAGGAAGCTCAGTCCAGAGGGTGGTGGGAGCTCCTGAGAATCAGCTGGTCAGTCCCAGGGCAGAAGCCAGGCCAGACCTAGGACCCCCGACTTGCAGCCCGTGTGCCTCAGTAATGTGGACAACAAAGAGGGAGGGTCCCTTAGCACCAGCGAGAGTCCTTCAGTGGGATACCTCGTTAAGGACCAGGGAGTAGGAGCTGGGGGGTTTTGCACCAGTGCTCCATGGGACCCCTATCAGACTCAGGGGGCATGGGGGCAGCCCCGAGGCATCGAGTCACACCGTGTGCTGGCAGGGGAAGCCCATCGGGCACTTCCCTTGCTTAGGAGGCCACCTGGGAGGAAGGCACCAACGTACCTGAGGGATGTTCTCAGAAATCCCTGCAGGACCGCCACCTCTCCCCTCATGGGCCTGCCGCTGGGGACTTTCATTCTTGCATTAGAGCAAATCACCCCAAGAAACGGGAGATCCTGGCCAAAGAGTGTGCCTTCTTGTTCACCTCCCTGGGAAGCCTTCGCTCATCTTCTCTCCCCTCAACCTTCACAAGGGCAGCAGACCCTCTCTCTTGACCCCATGCCCTGCGTCCTCCCTTGGTAGTGTGTGATGGACGTGGGGCGTGAGGCCCAGAGAGGGGCAGCTGCCAGCTGTGGTCACACAGCCGTGGACCAGGCAGGAGTAGGTTCACAAAGGGCTGGTGCCCACCCACCCCAGGACCTTTGCTCTGTGTTGCAGCTTCCTGGACCACTCCTCCCTGGTGCAACACCATCCAAAGCCACAGGTGGGACACACGGCTGGGGACGGCCACCATTCGGCAAGCCCGAGCACTGTCTCAGTGTGTCCTCCGGGCCCCTCGGCTCCCTGGTCTGAGGCCCACGGGGGCAGGAGAGCGGCTGCCCCTGCCGTGCACGTGGCAGGAGTCCAAGTCCCCGCTGCTCAGCGCAGAGTCAGTGTGGCGGCGGCGGGGACCAAGGCTGTGTCCTCTAGTGTCCCTGGTGGCCGAGCCCAGCACTGAGGGAACAGGGAAGCCCAACCCCGACGGGGGCATCGCTTGGGGTCGGAGTGCAGCCAGGCCTTCCCCCCGTGGGACGAGGAGCTGCTCAGTGCTCCTGGGCCGGGCTGAAGGGCTGGGTCCACTGGCTCACGTCCAGAAAGACGGTCGAGGCCCCGTGGTAGAGCCAGAGGCGGGGCAGGGAGCCGTGGCGGGTCCAGGCGTCACGGCCACGGTCGTAGGCCTCCATCTCCACGTGGTAGTCGCCATCCATGCCCTGCCAGCGGCCACCGGTCACGAAGAGCGCGTCACCCAGTGGCACCAGCGAGCCGTTCTCGTGCAGGCTGTGCAGGGACTGCACCTGTGGGGGGGCAGCGGCTAAGGCCCCGTGGGTGGGGGAGGGGCAGGGGCCGGGGAGGCCTCAGGGCGGGGTGGGGCACGGGGGACACACGGAGAGGACTGCTCCCTGGGACCTCACTCAGGCTCCCTGTGACCCTCCCCAGGGCCCTTTCGTGCTCCCTCTCAGGCCCACATCTCCCAGGACGATGTTTCCAGGCCCCTTGCTCTCCTAGGCCCCAATTCAGCCATATGTGAAGTTGGGGTGTCAGATGGGGTGAGGCAGCCAGGAAGCCCCAGCCTGGAGCTGCCTCCTGGGGCAAGTTCTGGGCCGGGCCCCTGATTCATGGTTGTGATCTTGGAGGGGACAGAGGTGGCCTCAGCTCTGACCGACACACACACACACACACACACGAGGGGGTGCTGGTGTCATGGGGAGCCTCATTTGTTGCCCCTATACCTCCTGCCTTGGCCCATGGTCTGGGCCAGGGCTGTGAGGTGGGAGCCAGAGGCCAGAGAGAGTCTGGAACCTTCTGGAAGAGCCCAGCATGCGTGGGAAGGAAGAGCCCTGTCTGTGTGCTGCACATGAAGATGGTCATGGGGAGCCGACCGTCGCCCCCCAAGGCCCGCACAGGGCAAAGTGGAGCCCTTCGAGGCCGGGCGGACCCCCAGAGCAGTGGCGTGGGCCCTGCAGAGGCCGGCTGTGGCCAGCTGGGAGGGCCAGCGAGGAAGCCCGGGCCTGGCAGGGCCCACCGTGCACCTGTCCTGCTGCCGAGGAGTGGGGCCTCCAGTCAGCTGGCCACTGACGCCGGGGGACAGCTGCGGACAGAGGACGGCAGAGGCCCTGCTGTGGGCAGCCGGCCAGGACAGGGCTGAGGGCAGGAAACCGGCCGCCTCCTCCGCCTCCGGGAATGGAGAGACTTAGAGCAAGTGGGCAGGCCGTGGGCACTGGGCACCCTCCCTCCTCTTCTCCAGAAGAAACACAGCGAAAGGCTCGGGCTTAAGATGCCCAGCGTTTGCTCTCTCCGTGGCGGCGGAGGAGGGGGTAACAGGGAGGGAAACGGGGCACCAAGGAGTGGGCTGTCCCACACCACCAAGGGGTCCCCTTCCCTGCTCTGCCACCCCCATGGGTAGGAGACGCCCTCCCTCCCGGGCCTGGCCCACACCAGGTTGTCCCTGAACCCCCCTGGGCTGAGCTTGGTTTTGCTCCCAGAGAAAAGCAGATCACCCTGTGCCAGGGACAGAGCACCCATGGGGGTCCTCGGCTCTCCCCTCCCCCTGGAGGTTCCCCCCGGGCTCCGGGCCTCCTCAATCCCTTCACTGTGGTGACACCCCCAGGCTCCTCAGTCCCCAGGCCGTCTCTCGGTGGTTGTCATGGGCCCCCGGTAGGGGGTGTCGCCCTGGGAGGCGAGGCTGAGGCCCACCTTCTGCCACAAGTTGGCCCCGGGGTCGTAGACGTAGACCTTCTTGGTGTTGTCGCCGACGAGGTAGAGGGCTCCGTGCAGCGCGGCACAGCGTGGTGAGGACAGGTACTTGGGGAGGAAGGGCGAGGCGATCAGGCTCCACGCGTCTGCGGGGACAGCACACCAGGCCCGCCTTCACCAGGGTGCCTCTGCCTCTCTCTGGCCTATCACCGGGGTCGGGTGAGTAGGGACCCCACCTGACCCTGGGTCCCCTCGGTCTCCCATGGGACCGTCACACCCACTCTGCAAAATGAGTTCTGTGATCATCTCCACCGTCCAGAGGGTGAGTAGGGACCCCACCTGACCCTGGGTCCCCTCGGTCTCCCATGGGACCGTCACACCCACTCAGCAAAATGAGTTCTGTGATCATCTCCACCGTCCAGAGGATGAGAAGGGGAGAGAGGGGGAGAGACAGAGCTCCCCTGGGGCCCCAAGCCCCGCATGGAGGCCGGAGCCCGAGCGGGCGCCCGCCGAGACTTGCAAGTCTGGGGCCTGCTCCTGGCCCGTGGGGCCGGTTCCGGGCAGACGCCGCGGCCGGGCAGCTTCGGGACCCAGAGATGGGCTGCCCGTCACCTGCCCGGCCTGTCCCCTGCCACCCAACCCCAAGGGTTCTCTCCGGAGCTCGGCCCTGGGCTGGGAGGGGCCGGCGCCCACCTGTGGCGGGGCTGTAGCACTGGAGGGCCAGGGCGTTGTACTTGCAGGCGCTGGAGCCCACCAGGTAGAGCCTGCCCCCGCAGCCGGCCGCCGAGAAGTTGCTCACGTACTTGAGGGCAGGGCTGACGGGGGTCCAGGCGTCCGTGTAGGGGTCGTAGCTCTCCACCTCCACCGCGTCCTGGGCAGTGCCTGTCGGGCGGGGGCGGGGCGGTCAGGGGCTGCGCTGGAGCACCCTGGGAGGGGAGGGGAAGGCGAGGCAACGGAGCGAGGCACCGGACCTGGGAACACTCAGGGGACCCCAGACCGCACCTACTTGTCCCCACCTGCCTTGGGCTCAGGACCTGTGCGTGCTCCCGGCTGGGGCTCGGTAGCGTCTGGGGCAGAGGGGCTGGCCAGGACAGCTGGGGACCGGCAGGGGCCTTGCGGCCAGTCTGTCACCCACAGAGGCCTTGGAAAACTCTTGGTCGGCTACGGCCATCTTGTTTTTCACTATTTATCTGACCGTAAGTGTCCCTGGGCTGACCCCTGGCCACAGCTCTGGGCTGTAAGGGGGATCCGGCAGGCCTCTGCGCTCAGGCTGCGGGCATGGCGGGAGCAAAGGTGACAGCACAGTGGGGACCAGAGCGGCGGGCTGAGCCCCCGGCTCTGGGGACGGGAGTGTTGGCCTCTGCCGGAAGCTCAAGGCCCCCGCCCGCCCCGTCATGGCTAATCCTTGCTGGAGCTCCTGCAGAAGCTCATGGCTGAGCCTCGCCCCTGGACATCCAGGGCCCTGGTGGGGGGCTCGTTTATTCCAGATGGCGAGCTCCCGAGGGCAGGAATGGGGGAACATGTCTCAGCGGTCCCTGAGGCCCCCGGGGACTGTCTGGTCCTAGCTGAGGGCATGGGGGTGGAGAGCCCTGTTGGGGACTGAGAGGCTCCCTGGCTGCCGAGAGGTGGCCACCAGGTGGCAAGAGCAGGAGGCCGCTGGGGGCAGGCGGAGACGGAGGCCTTACCGCCGACGGCGTAGATCTCCCCGTTGAGCGCGGCGCTGGCGTGGTTGGTGCGGGCCTTCAGCATGGGGGCCACTGGTTTCCAGGTGGCCTCCTTCAGAGGGAAGCACCAGGCCTGGGTGGTTGACCAGGTGTCTGTCTTTGTGCCCCGGGAGCCACCTGTAGGAGAGGTCCTGTCCCCTCAGCCTGGGGTCTCCGGGCTCCTGGGGGCTGGGTACCAGGGGTCCTGTCTCCTCCCTATGCCCCGTCCTCCTGGTGCCAGACACGGGGCTGGTTGGGGGGTGGGGAACCAGAGGTGGCACGGGGGGACCGTAGGGGGCACAGCCCAGCGGGGTGACTTGGACAGGTTCCTCCTGGCCCGTAAACAAGGAGGACAAGATTGGTGGTTTCCGATCTTCATCAGGGGCACAGCTGTTTCCCCAACTGAATTGTATTTGAGCCCCCAAGTTCTCGGATATAAATGAGCAGGGTGACCCCACCCTCCCGTCACACCGTTCCGTCGGGAGAGGCCCTGGCTGCGGGAGCCTAGCGAGCCCCCCTGGCTTTTCCATGTTCCCTGTGCCCACATGTGCACCCCTGGATTTTAAATGTCTTGTTTCTACATCATGGAAATGTCTGGGAGAGTCCTGCCTGAGCTGGAGGGTACAGCTGGTTCTCGGTGGCGTCACGGTGCTGGGGTCCCCGGAAGGCGCTGCCGGGAACCCACCTGTGACGTACACGGTGTTGTTGAGCGCGGCCAGGGAGAAGCCCCACTTGTGGTAGTCGGGGAAGTCCGGGAGCGCCATCCACCTCTCTGGCCAGAAGAGAGAGAGGCCGAGGGTCAGGGTGGCTGAGCTCGCTGCTGGGGCCGCCCGTCCCCCCCACTGCCTCTTCCCACACGGTGCAGGGGTGTTCCCTCACCTGGGGAGGGGGTGGGGGAGGGGGTGACACCGTGGCTGTGCCTCGTGGCCTGCCGGGTCTGGCTCCCGGGCCCCCCCACACTGCCGCCCAGGCTCCAGCACGCAGGTGGGACACAACTGCACCCGGGTGTGCGCGAGGTGGCCCGGGCTCTGGGGGCGGGGCTAGCTCTGACCCCGCAGGTGACCTCACTGGCCCCTGGGTTGGGCCCCACCTCTCAGATGGGTTAGTGAGTGAAGGGGCCTGACCTCTGCTCCCTAGTGGGTTAGAACACGAACATCATTCATTCACTCATTCCCCATCCCTCATTCATTCCTTCTCCCTGAGCACCCTCTGTGCCGCGTGCAGCCACGGCGGGCAGGGGTCAGGCGGGGTGACGTGGGCCTTGCAGCACCTGGGACGGGAACAGACCCCCGCTCTCATGAGCCACTGTGTGGCCCCGGGGACGCAAGGCCTCTGAGGCGTCCTCTGTCGAGGGGGCTAGCCCCCCACCTCGCTGGGAGGCCCGGGGAACATGGACGACGAGTCTGTCAGCGGGCCCAGGCCTTCCTGTCACGATGGCGAGGGCAGAGTCGTGCACCCACCTTGGGCCCACCTTCAAGGAGCTACGTGAGGGTAAACCGAGGCAAGAGATGAGAAACCCTTGAAAAATTAAAAACGAGAGGGTCTCTGTGGGAGTGTCCGAGCAAACGGGCACATCCGGGGAGCGTGGGAGGCCAAGAGGGAGACCCAGGCCTCGGGGAGGTCCCCGGGGACATTCTGCGCACTGTTGACGACCGTCTTTAGGACATGCAGAACTCTGGCCCTGCTGGGCACCTGCCTCCGGGCAGGGACTGCGTGTCCCCCTGACTCATGTCTGTGTCACACCAGGCCTTGGCCTGCCAGCGTGCCCCCTGCCATACTCCCCTTGGGGTTGGAGGGACAGCTGCTCCCGGGTGGAGCCAGCAGAGCTCATCTCCTGACGTCAGCCCCTGACCTGGGACAGCCGGCCTCATGCTTCCCGGAGCCTGCCAGCCGCTGACGTCATGGGGGGTGGCTGGCGACCAGCCCAGTGGGCCCGGGACACCGGCCAGCGCTCCTCGGGGCTATCAGAAGAGCTTTCCAGGACCAGTGTAGCCCCTCTAGAGACTCTGCTGCCCTCCTCCCCCTCCCCCTTTTCCGGGGGACCCTGTGATGGGGCCTCAGGCAGGAGAGGACCCATTTGTGCCCACCGGGTCTGCATCGGGTCAGCTATGTGAGAAGCCCCTCCCTAAGATGAGGAGAGACTTAGGGTGGTGAAGTGAGCTGCCCAAAGGCTGGAATTAGAACCCTGTTTGAGCTGAGCTAGTCAGGCCCCTGCACCCCAGCCCCCCGTCCTCCTCTTGGGGCCGAGGTTCCATTGGGCACACAGGCCAGGGGCCGTCCCACCACATAGGGCACATTGGGCAGCAGCACTGTTTACCCTGAGCTCTGGGGCCCCAAAAGGCCAAAGTTGGGGGCTGTGGCTGGAAGGTGAGGGGGCCGTGTCCCTGCCATCAGCCTCTCCTCCCACTGCGCTGGCCTCTAGGTGCCCCCGCAGCCCCCTCCCTGTGAGCCCCTCCTTCCTCCCACCTGCATGGCGGACTCAAGCGGCTCGCGGGCCGCAGGGACGGCATGAGGGCTACTCACGGGTCTTGCTGTTGTAGAAGGCGAAGTTTCTGGGGTGAGGAGAGGGCTCCTCGGCGCCCTCCTCATCCTCCTCCAGGGCCCGCCCGCCCACCACCACCAGAACCTCCTCCAGCTTCTGCGGGAGGGCCAGCAGCGCCTGTGGGGCCGAGGAAGCCTGGGTTAGAGGAGCGGGCGGCCCTACTCCTCGTGCAAGGGGCCCCGGTGCTAGCCGACCTCAGTGGCATTTTCTGGGGCAGGACTTCAGTGGGGCGGCTGTGTTGCACACATGCGTAGGGTGGTGTGAGCACGTGTGTGTGCACATGGTTGCACGGGGCCAGGCATGGTGCAAACTCTCAGGACGAGGAGAGACGGCGCAGCAGGTGCCTCTGTGCCCCACACCTGAGCGCTGTTCCCTCCCAGCAGTCCCCACATGCCTCCTAGAGGCGTCCCCGCACCCGTCTCTGGAACCAACCCCGACTCTGTCCCCCGGTCCTCCCCTGGGCCAGCCCGCAGTGTGCTGACCTTGGATGGCCCTGGCGGGAAACCCCAGCAGGGTTCCGCCCTGGTTGGCAAGGCCCCCGGGGCTCCTCTGCGTCCCTGGCCCTCCTGTGGCCGGTCTGCATTACCCACTCCAGCAATTCCAAGGTGACCACCCGTTGGGCCCGGGCCTGCCCGCTGTGCCTGGGAGGCCCGACAGCAACGCCGGGAGCACTGGGCCCCTCACAGTCTGAACCTGGCCCGAGCTACAGCTGTGTCCCAGGGCCTGGCTCCAGGGGCTCCTCCGGAGCAGGGCCCCGAGCCGGCTGCCCAGCCAGGGATGGACGCTTTGTCAGTGTGTCTGCAGCCGCCCTGCCTCCCCATGCACCGCAGCACCGACGAAGCCGCAGCCCGGGAACGCTCGAGGAGGTGGCTGGCTGTACTCGTGGCCTGCGCCCATGACGGGCCATCTTCCTGCCGAGCTCCTAGCCCTCCTCTAAGGCCCAGCCAAGATGCTGCCTCCTCTAGAGAGCCCTCCTGACTGCCACCTTGCCCAGGATGCCCCCAGCCTGGCTCTGGTCTTTCTCACGCCGCCTTAGGTCTGTTTCCAGGTTTGTCCACACCGAGCTGTGGGCTCTGACTGGGGTGTGGACTGTCACTTCTGGGCTCCCCTCCCCCCTCACATCCGGGCTGTGAGACACACAGGGGCCCAGGGGATGAATAGTGACGCCCTCATAAGTAACCAGCTGCGAGGTCTGGGCCACCGGGCGTAGGCACTCTGAACTCCCCCAACCTCTGAGCAGGTCAGGGTCTCCGGGGCTCCCCTCCTTGCCCCTTGCTTACCTCGCCGTGGCCCCGCAACAGGGCTACGCGGCAGGCCTCTGACTCCCGGATCAGTGGCTCGGTGGCCAGCAGCTGCTGCACCCAGGGTCTGGGCACGGCGTCCAGGCGCACCAGGCCGAGCAGCTTGGGGAGGTGGACGGCCCGGGCCTGCGGGTCATGGCGCACCCAGCGCAGCACGGCCTCCAGCCGGCTCTGCTCTGGCTGCACCTGCAGCAGCTCACCGGCCAGACAGGTGGCCAGCCGGTCCTGGGACAGCTGCAGGAACTCGTCCTCCTGGGCCACCGCCTCGAAGTTCTCCCGCAGGAAGGCCCAGGCCTTGGCGGCCACACCCAGCAGCCCCTGCTGCTCCCCGAACTCACAGATGCCCAGGCAGTTGGTGGCGTCCAGCTGCTGCTGCAGGTAGCGGCCACACACCTTCTGCACGGCGGGGAAGTGCAGGCGGGCGGCCGTGCGCGTCAGTGCCTCCACGGTGCCCTGCGTCACGGTCAGCCGGCCTGTGTACACGAAGTCCACCAGCTGCCCCACCACGGCCGGCTCCACGTCCCTCAGCTCCACGCGCGCCGAGAAGCTCTCAGCAAAGTCGCCCGCGAACATGGCGTGGAAGTAGGGGCTGCTGAGCGCCAGGAGGCCGCGGTGGCAGGGCAGCTCCTGACCCCCCACCAGCAGCGTGACATCGGCCAGCTTGGGCTGAGTGCGCAGCCGCCGCAGGCCGTCCAGCATGTCCTGCGCGTGCGACGGCAGCTGGAAATTCAGGTCGTCCACGTTCCGCACCATGGCTGCCGGCACCCGTCCCTCGGAGAGAAGAGCCAGGCCCGCCCGCGATCCTGGGGACGGAAGACAGCACGGTCAGCCGGGGCGGGGCACGCTCCCCTGCCCGAGTCGCCCGTCGGGCTGTCAGCCCTTTCCATCTTCCGCCAACACTGGCTGGGCATCGTCAATGCGCCATGTGCCTCACCCAGCCCTGTCGCCCTGTGCAGTGGGCTCAGTGATAGACCCATTTTACAGTGAGAAGGTTGAGGTTCAGAGAGGGCCACAGACCTACCCCCGGCCGGGTAATCAGGGCAGGGTGATGCCGGCACGGAAACTACCCCTGGCCCCTCCACGACTCCAGGCTACCCAGAGCAGCCGGTCTGGAGCCTGGGGATCCCTGTGGCCCCCTCCGTCTCCAAGTGGCTTCCTCTGTTTCCAAATCTGACCTGGGGGGGGCGGTGAGAGCCTTTGGAAGCTCTCCTGCCCCACCGACCCTCACTGTCCACTGTTACGTGGAGCCTCTGGCGGCCATGACCTTGCCGGCTGACCTTGGTCCCAGTTTTCTCAACTGCAGACCCGGAGGCTGGCGGGAAAGGGACCCTGTGCTTCCCGGGGCCAGGCTGCTTCTCAGGGGTGGCACGCCCAGGCCTGTGTGGATGTGCGGAGGCACGAGCATGAGAAGCTCCCGTCCCTGTCCAGGATCGCACGGCTAGGAAGCAGGGGAGCCAGGCCGGGACCCACGCGCCCAACCCCGGTTATAGGTCCCTGCGTGTCGGTTGGGAAAGACAAACACGAGTAAGGGGAACTCTCCGACAGCGATTTCAGATCAGTGTTCGTGTCATCAGATTCAGCAAGTGCACTCTGGCTTCTGTAATTACATGTGTTTTCATTTATGTGCTCCTGACACTTTACCCCAAGAATGCTGCCCCAGATTTCTCCTGGAGCCACCTACCTACCAGGGCTAAAAACAGCCGCCCCCCCCCCCCGCGGGCACAGTCTGTCCACCGGGGGGCGCCTTGCAGAGTCGGCAAAGGGAAGGAAAAGGGACAGCGGTCCCCAGGGACCCAGAATCTTGGGGAAATAAGTATGATCAAAATAACAAAGGCCTGTAAAGAGAACCGGACCTGTGGTGCAGGGAGGGTCTCGCTGGATGTGGGGCCGGAGGAGGCCCTGGCGGGAGCTCAGGCTCTTCCCTGCACCCGCACCGGCGCCCCCAGGGAGCAGGGCAGTACCCAGGGAGCCCAGCCAGGAAGGGACAGGTCGGGCCCCCCGCCAGCATCCGTCCTGCCTGACCCCCTCCCAGGGAGGCCCTCTGGCTGAGAGGACAGGAGACAAGCCCCGCGCCCCTGCGCCCAGCCTCACATTCCCGTCATTCCTGCGTTCCCCATGACCAGCCACTCCGGCCACAGGGAGCAGAGGGCAGAGTGCCCACCCGCCTCTTGTGTGGCCTCAGCTGCGTCTGCCGTCACCCTGTGGTGCCCGTGCGCACGGGGTGGGGGCTTCCGGAGGGTCTCAGAGCCTCAGCCGGGGGCCTGTCCAGGCCAGGAGTGAGGCGGGCTTCAGCGGGCAGGAGACAAAGGGCCTGAAGCCAGCTGCGACCAGGGACTGGACACTGGGGTCCTGGCTGTGGCTGGAGGGCACGGCCCGGCCTCCCCGTTGCCCACCTCTCCAGCCAGGGCCCCGAGGGGAGCGTCCCGGCCGGCCGTGTCTGTGTCCGCACACCCAGCGCTGTGATCCCTACGCCCCGCACGCTCTCCCACTGTCCCCACTGCCTTCTGCCCCAAATCCCACCTCCCCTTCCCCAACGCCCACACTCCAGAGCCCCTGGGGCCCTACCTCTCAGTTGGCCCCGGCCTCTGAGAACTCAGGCTGGAGAATAGGACTTCCCAACCAGCGAGGGGCACAGAGGGCCCACTGGGCTGGGCTGGGCACCACGTGGGGACAGACTGAAGGGTATTTTTAGCGCTGTCTGCATTGGGAGAGAGCGGGGGAGGGAGGGACAGAGGTGACGATCCTCCCAGGCTTCTGCTCTGGAAGCCCACACCGGCCACAACAGGAGGGCTGAGGTCTGCCGGACCCCAGGGACCAGGACGGACAGCAGAAAGCACTCGGGGGGACAGTGGAGCCTGGGCTGGAGACTCAGGGGGCGCAGGGAGGCCCCAGCTCCGGGTCTGGGGTGAGCAGGGCCTGGCAGGTCCTCGCTTCTCTAATGGTCATTGACAGCTGCCCAAGTGGCCTTTTGTTCCTCTGTCAATGGGGAGAAGTGACTGTCACAAAGAAACAAAGGCTTGCAGAACTTGGGGCCTGCGGTGGTGGTCCGGAAGGCTTTGGCCGTTAAGCGATGCCCAGAGAGGTAAGGAGGCATCCCTGAGGGGTCCCCCGGGCTGGCGACAGGGTTGCTGGATCCCAAGGCCCCAGGTCATAGTGTGGCTTCAGCCCTGGGACAGCGCTGGCGTCCTCCTTCGCTGTGAGAGCCACAGATAGTGAAGAAATGGGCTCATCTAAAAATATAGCAGTGGGACCTGCAGCCTCCCCCGCAGGGTTCACAGGCGTCACGGGGGAAGCCCTCACAGCTGGAACACGGCGCGGCCGGGACCCGGCCCACGAGGGGGTCTCCGGACATCTTCTGCCAACGGTCAGGGAGAAGCTTCCCCGCTGAGGACATGCGGGCGCACGGGAGACCAGCCCGCAGCCCAGAGAGGCCAGCCGACGGCCTCCACCTGTCGCCCCTCCTCCCTTCAGCCGCGTGGCCTTGCTAAGACCACCATTCTCCAGGAGTGTGGGATTGGAAGGTCAGGGAGGGCCGAGTCCGACTCAGGGACTGGCCTGATGCGGTTCCAGTGTGGGGAGGCTCCCGGTGCGACAGCCCTCCCTCCCGGCGAAGTTTGGTGATTTCTCAAAAGTGTTAGGGTCTCATGACGGCTTGGGTCCTGGACAGGTGACCCGCGTCCTGCCCGTGTAGCAGCCAGTCCTGCCCCCCACTTAGGGGAGGGTTGTGAGCTGGGAGGCGCGGCCCTGCTCTCACTGAGTTCCAAGGTGAGAGTTCCAAACTCTCCTCACTGGTGCTTTTAGATTCCACGCTGCCCTCCCCAGCCCTGGCCAACTGAGTCATAGCCCAGCACAACCCTTCCCAGACTACCCGGCCCAGCCCGGCCCAGTCCAGCCCAGCCCAGCCCAGGTCAGTGTGGCCCAGCTCAGCCCAGCTCAGCCCAGTCCAGTCCAGTCCAGCCCAGTCCAGGTCA
>PITA01029071.1:0-18438 GCA_004023965.1 Spilogale gracilis | reverse complement strand
ATCCTCAACATGCATGGAAACTATGCTTAGGAAACACGCCTGAAGAGATAACTGTTTTGAAGTACATTATCCATCTTTAAGATTTCTCCACTCCATTCTACTACCATATATTTTAGGTTTTCCTACCTACATTAACTTGTGATAAAGTAAGAAGGGCAAAGCGAATTCTTAATGCTATGAAATAGAGTTTTTTACATCAACCTCGCACTGTGCAGAAAGACCACCAAGCTATCTATTTTCTCTATTTCTGGAAACCATCTTAGAACTTTGAAAAACGGTTGCCAGGTAGATTTGTGTACTCTCTTCTTTGACTATGTTTTATATCTGTAAGAATGCTGACTAGCAGCCTTTCTGAAACAGTCTCCGTAACATTTTGATATAGAGACATAAAAATTACCTTCCAATTACCTTCAAAGGTTCCTTTCACTCCTATAAAATTTATTGTTGCTGTTGGAAGTCACGCAAGACCCAGAAAATAGGGCACCTGGGTGGCTCAGTGAGTTAAAGCCTCTGCCTTCCGCTCAGGTCATGATCTCAGGGTCCTGGGACTGAGGCCCACATCGGGCTCTCTGCTCTGCAGGGAGCCTACTTCCTCCTCTCTCTCTGCCTGCCTCTCTGCCTACTTGTGATCTCTCTCTCTCTGTGTCAAATAGATAAAAAAAATTAAAAAAAGAAAAAAAAGACCCAGAAAATAGAAGCCCATGGAAACCAGCCAACCATGACACCTCATGCCCCATCATACCTACTATGTGCAAAGCACAACTGAATAGGACAATAAATCAACCAATTCCATACTCACTTCCTTTTCTCTGATTATATTTTTCATTTTCCTAGCAAAGGCAAATATTTCTTTACAAGATAATATCTAACCACTTACTGGAGCTCCACTTCAGTCCTGTGTGTCACAAACTGAATATTCCACCAGTCTCTTCTCTTCCACTCCCTCAACACCCTCCCCCAATGCTCTTCCTCCAAACTGGCTCTTTGGGGTGGTTTCCACCAAATCTCCTACTTTGATGGTCACCTTAGGCATCCTTCCTTTTTCATCTCCCCTAATGGCTTACTCAGTCACCAAATGCTGTGGATTTTATTTCCTAAAACGTCTACTTCTAAATCTAAGATCTTCAAGTCAGTGCCATTATCACTACTGCTGCCCTAGCTCTAGTCTCATTTCTCCTCTGATCTTCTGATATCCCCTTACTTGTCTACCTGCCCAGTGTTAACCTCTCTAGTCACTTTCTACACTGTTTCTTTTGCCATCGTTCTAAACAGAAATACAATAATAATATAATAATCCCTTGCAGAATACTCCCCACAGACCACAAAGCCAAACTGCTGTAAGTAACATGTAAAGCTCTAGTATCCACTGATCTGCCCTCTGATAGACCTTCTTAGATCATCTCCTGATACCTTCTTTTTTTCTTCCCTGTTTTTATTTCTCTCTTTGGCCTTATATACAGACGGCCTAATATCTCAATTTTAGAAAGCTCTAGTACAGGCACAGAGAGATGATCCAATCACTCAAGGGCTAGACTACAGTTTTGTTTTTTTTTTCTTTAAAGATTTTATTTCTTTATTAGAGAGAGACAGAGCACACAAGTACAAGTGTGGGGACAGGCAGAGGGGGAGGGAGAAGCAGGCTCCCTAATGAGCAGAAAGTCCAATGCAGGGCTGGATCCCAGGACCTAGAGATCATGAACTAAGCCCAAGGCAGAGGCTTAACCGACTGAACTACCCAAGTGCCCTTAGATTATAGGTTATTTTATTAAATTTTGATTAATCACATCATTTGATATGCAAAATACAGGAAAAATATAAGAAAAACCTAAAACAAGCAAACAAAACAAAGTTTGAATGTGGTATTGATACTTAATGAAAGTTGGCTTTATAGGCCCTCAAGTATATAGAAAACATGTTGGCTTAAAAAACAGCCGTTTGGGTTTTCTAACCAATGCAATCCAACTTGTTTATTACACCCTAGAAAATAAGTTATAAATCCAGACACTAGCTTTGAATTGTCATCCCAAATTTTTGATAACAAAATATCTTTTAGCGTCTTTCATTTCCGCTACCCATTTTTTTTAATTATTAAGAAGAGAGATGTAGCCTTCAAAAGAGTAACAATAAGGCCATTTTCTACACCAGCAATCTACAATAAACATAAACTGATGTTCTTATCCCCCCTCCCATATAGTTAATAATCTTTGTATCTATGATCCAGCTGCTTCAACTGCAAATCCTCTCTATTCAAAACCCAAGCATGAAATTTTATTAGCCATTAGAACACATTAAATACTTTGCTCTTCACATAAAGGGAGACAGAAATTATGGCTGAAGTTAAAGAAATGGTAGAGAGAAAATGTCTTGTAAAATATTTATTTTAGTGTACAGATGCTGTACAATTAGGGAAAAACAATTCATTTCAAACTGAATATAAACTTGAAATATTTTCTGATTCATGCATAAAGATATGCAATCAGCAACAGTTAAATAAGGAGACCAATGATCTTCTAGCCAAGCATGTTACTTACTTTTGGTTTTTGTTTGTTTTTTTAACTACTAACTTGGTAGCATGAATAAACACAGTGGGATGGAGCTTTAATGAATTCAAGAGTAGCCCTTTATCACTGTTTTAAGTAATATATTCATAAATGTATTTGTAAGTAATAGTACTAATATTACTAGCTGATAGTCTTAAAAACATTATATAAACTTTTAGCAAAGTGAACCTTTTACTAAGATAGCCCACCGTTTTTGAATTAATACTGAAAATGTCACACACCAACAGATTCTTCTGACTCTGCTTATGTAGATAAAAACTTAATCAATCTTAAGAAAATTAGGCAGAGGTGGTAGAAAATGGACAATACAGGCAAGGATTGGCTTCAAACCAACAGCAGGAAAATCTTCTATTGAAAAGTTTACTGGGGGAAAAAGTCCTCTCCTAGGACAAAGCGTTTTCCTAGTTACTGTGGGAAAAGAATGTTAAATGATACTATCAAGTTTACTCAAAGCTGCTAATGGCATTCATATGATCTTGCTGATGCTGTGCCCATCAGCAGTGCCCTACAGTAGGGCTGAGATGCTGCACCGGGTGAGGGAGAACTCCTGGAACTTCTTACCCTGGCATCATATTCAAGGACGAAAGGAGGAAAGTCAATCTGTTCTGGCGATATGGCAGAGAAAAGCTGGTGGAGGCTGTCCACGTGGTGGATTTTGTCCTTCAGTCCTGAGACAGAAAAGGTGGTAAAAAACCATGTTGATACCTGATTAATAGAAGAGAAAAACAATTTAAGCCAGTGGCCAAGATCAGAAATACACACACGATTTTGAAAATTTATACTAAGTAGAACCTATGTTTCAAAATTGAAACCGATATTATAAAAAGCTTATAGTAATTAATGTTTTTCAAAGTGTGGGTGTGTAGTTCATCAGTGAGTTATGCAATCAGTTTAACGGATTGCGAACAGCAGTAAAAACAACAATAAAAAGGAACTGCACTAGAGTAACAGTTACTGGAGAAGACAGTAAGAGTGAGCAAAGTGTTTAATGAAGCTTTCTGGCTGCTCCTAAGTGTGCAGCACGTGGTCATGTAATACAGGCTTCTAACTGTGGGTTGGGGGCAAAATCCCCAGCATTATTTAGTAGAATAATTGATTCACTGCTACTCTGAAAATGGTTAACATCTCCAAATTCACAAACTCTTTTCATTTTTTTCAAATGAGACAGAAAAGAAGTTTGCTAATATTTGATACATTTGTTTTTCAGCTGACATTTGGCATGTGGTCTCTTCATCAATCAAAGCAAATCTTCTGTGGAGCCACCTTTGCTCATTTCACTTTGCAACATGCAAGCCCTCTATAAAAACTAGTCTGCAAAATTTGTTGGCTCCAAAAGAATAAAAAAAATTCTTAATAGCAAATAGTACTGACATAAACTAGGCAACAAGCAGAACTCACAAATTATTGTTCATCTAACTTGCCATGTTTCCAATGGCTGACACAACAGTTCCATGAGGCAGATAGAAGATTGTTGCTATCCCCATTTTATTTATAGAAGGAAACGTGCACATGAACACAGGCACTAGGATAGTGCGCTACAAATGTATAGCTGGGTATGTCATTCACACGCTGCACTCTGGGCATCTGCCACTGATGCCAATCTTATCACATTTTTCAGGGGCTGTTCAAACCTTTCACACATTTCATGGCCCTAAAATGACATACTTCCTTTGTACCTCTTTATAAGAAAAGGCCTGAAAGAACAGAGACAACACTGCAGTGACTCATCAGGACCTCGTCCAAACCTGCGCTTGGCCGAGACACACCTCCATCATCACTTCTCTTCTGGCTCCAGATCTTCTACTGAGTTCACAATACCTGAAATCTCCACTGCATTTAGAGCACTTATTCCTTCTTCCTAGTATTTCAGTTTCTTATGTCCATTTCTATGATTTCCCTAGGACCTGACAATCATAAAATAATAGTCTAAAGTTTCACAAGATACAGACAGAACCATCCTTCTCAAAGTATTTGATAAAGGATGAGTGAATAAAGATAGGACTTATGCTACAATGATTTTTATAGCCTGAGGCACTATTCTACTTTGGTTATATTACCAATGACTGGCCTAAGTCCTCAAATATTAACATTACCTTCTGAAACCTCTCCCCTCCCATCTTATCAAGTTGTCTGGAGGGGGGTGATGGAAGGGAGGGGAGGCACCCGGCCTTGCTAGAACCAGCCGGGTTAACTTAAGTCAAATTAAAGTTACTTATTTACATACCCCGAATCAGTTTTTGACATCCGTTTCTTTACAGCACACACTGTTATACACCTTATTAATATAAACTTCGGAAACCTAGAGTAGTGACACTTCCAGATTAGGAGCTCTACAACCAGCCACAGAAGTAGCTAATAAACCAGCGATCATAGGCATTTTAGGGAGTCCAGAAGGAGTTTAAGGAAATAGGAAGATTGTAGAGTCCGAACAGAGAAGTACCCAAAGGCTGTGTTAAGAAATTAAACGTTTGTACAAGGAGTTAAATACCTACCGGTCATCTGTGTACTAAGTACTGAGTTGTAGCCGATAACAGGATAACAATGATAGACCCACTCCTCTAAATGGGGCTTGGATTCTAGTAGAGGAGCTAGATTATAAGCAGAAGCATAACAACTAACTAAGGCAAAATGTACTAAAAGCAATGAATGGCCCACAGAAAGAGGTGAATACCTACATATGCAAGGAGCCCCTGCTACAAGGAAGAAAAATGCAGAACTATAAGGGCCTAAGCAGAAAACTCTTGTGCCTTTGTTCTCTTGCCTCAAAAGCTTTTTACATGCTTTCATATGCCTGGCAATCGTTCTTCGGAGCTCAGATCAAAACTCATCCCAGTTAGCAGATCTTCTTTGACCACCCTTCCACCCAAACTTGGAAAGGAGTTTCTAAATGTCCCAACAAATACTTTGTTTTCTCATGTTATTGTGTAATTAGGGTTCTGTACTGTATTATCTGAATCTCTAAATTGACTGTAAATTCTCCAATGCAGGGAACGTCTTATACAGTACAATATTCAGTGTGTAATTAACAACAAAAAAAAAAGTAAGGAATTTAAGGTGTTGGAAGAATTAACAAGTGGGGGGTAGTGAGAGTTTCTGGGTATATTATTTTAATGCTGTTTAGGAATGGTTTAATACCTCTTCGTTCTGCAATAACAATACATTGTACTTCAATCTGCACCTCAGTTTCCTCCTCTATAAAATGAGCAAGTTAGACTTACGTGATCTTTAAGGTCCCTCTTAATTATATAGTTCTAGGCAAGGACTCCTGCACATGCCACACCAAACAACACAGTGGGGTGGTGGTGGTAAACCCAAAGGTTTGGGAGACTAGGCAGTGACCTCAGGCATACAATCTGTGAAACAGAAACACATTTCTCTGTCCCATTTTCTGCCATTACCTCCTTCACGGCCTTTAGGTATTGGCAAGAGAAAACTACTCAAAGTAGACAGAAGGAAAAACCCAGTTAGAAGTTTTCTGTTCAGGGACACTCACAAGCGCTGTCTTTGCTTCTTAAAATTTTAGTTTTATATAGCTTAGTTTTAATTTTCAATTACTTATAAGTCATAAATATGCATTTACATAAACTTGCATTACTTAGTATCTACTATTTTAATGAACTGATGAAAACTTAAAATTTGCAAAAGGACAGCTGTGATGTTTTGTGAATGTTGGAAATTCTTTCACTCAGTCATTTACAAATGCAAAGCCAAGAGCACGGGGTCACAAAATAAGATAAACTAGGAAAAGACTGTTCACACACATGTGTACTAAAATAATCTACTAGAGCCAGAATCAAGAGTGGGTTTAAATTGTTAGTTTGCCTTTATTAGTAAACTTCAAAGAAGAAAAAAGAATAGTGATTTATATGAGCAGTCACTTTATTACCACTCTGGGTGGAGTGTCCTGGAAAAGATCTGAGGAGTATTGAAATCAGAGCACTGTGATTCGATTGTTTTATTATCCCTTGATTTCATCTCATTATTTTATAATTACAAACATGCCATTTAGAATTTTTGACTTAGTATAAAATAATGGTGGATTTCATTACACATGGGTTTTATTCTCTCAATTATCCCTCATTTTCCCCATCCCAAGATGTTATCAAGAGGCAACATGATGCTTTTCACTTTATACGTCTGGTCTTTAGCCACTGCCCAGCCTGCCACTGACTCCTATCTGGAGCTATGCCAGTGTGTGACAGCCAAGGCTAGTGGCTCTAACACTGACATTTCTGGTAATGTGCTTCCATCAATGTCACAGGATGGACAGCTATTTATAGACTTTCTACTGTGAAGGAGGAGGGATTAAACTCATATCTGAGCAAAGAGCGGCTACATAGTTTTATAAGTCTAGTACAAAGGAACACTATTCTGGTAAATCTGAATTTGTAACAGAAGTAAAGAAAATTATGAGAATGTGCGAATATTCGCTGAAGTTAAAAGAATTTTTTACAGTGAACACCAGTAGAGCCACCATTCATTCATGTTTCCCTTGTTTTTAACATATATCTACCCATCCCTCTGTCCATCTGTTGATCCATCTTACTTTATTGGCTGCATTTCCAAGTCAACTGTAGACATCAGTAAGTTGTCCCCAAATACAGCATTTGTATCTCTAACTAGAGTTCAAACTTTGTTCAGTTTCTTTGCTATAAAATGTACATTTGATGAAGCGCACAGATTTTAAGTGGACTTCGCTGTTTAGGCAAAGACATACTATATATATAAAACTCCTACTCAGATACAAAACGTTTTCATCTCCCCAGAAAGTTCCATCAAGCTCCTCTTCCCTTATGGCCCTCTCCACAGAGGCGAAGGATGTTTTTTCTACCATGGATTAGTTTTGTCTGCTCTAGAATTTCATGTAAATGGAATCATACAGCATGATTTTTATGTAAGGGTTCTTTCACTCAGCTTAATGTTTTAAGATTCTTGTGTGTGGTTTTGTGTATCAGGAGCGTGTTCTCTTTCATTGCCAAAAAACACTCCACTACAAGAACATGCTAGAGCTTAATTAGTCAGAATCCTATTGATGGGCACCTGGGCTGTGTCCGGTCTTTGGCTTGCTATGACTAAAGCTGCTATGAACAGTCTTACAAGAAGTCTTTTTTGGCACATATATTTTCATCTCATTTAGGTAAATACTTCGCAGTGGCACTGATATGTCACAGACGGGATATTTATTTAGTTTAAAAAAGATTTTCATAACTCTTTTCAAAGTAGTTGCACAATTTCCAATTCCTACTTATGGTGCAGGAGAATTCCAGCTGCTTCACATCGTTGGCAATGCTTGGCTATGCTGGTGGCAGTGTAGTGGGCTCTCACGGCAGGTTTTTTTTTTTTTTTTAATGTATCTTAATTAAGATATAATTGATACACAACAAGCTGCACATAACCGAGGTACACAATTTGTTAAGTTTTGATATATGTATACACCTATGAAACCACTATCATAATCAAGAAAAAGAACGTACCCACCACTCCAAAGGGTCTCAGGGTCCTTTGTAATTCCTCCCTCCCACCCCGTCTCCCTGTCCACAGGTAATCACTGCTCTACTTTCTGTAATTACACATTAGTTTGTATGCCCTAGAATTTTATATGACTGAAATCATACAGCGTGTTATACTGGTCTGGCTTCTTTTATTCAGCTTAGTTATTCTGAGATTCATTTATGTTGCTGCAGTATCAAGAGCTCACTCTTTTTTATTACGGAGTAGTATCTTATTGCATGGATATACCACGGTTTGGTTAACAATTCCCTCAGTGCTGGGCATGCAGGTTATTTCCAGTTTGGGGCTATAAAAATAAAGTGGCTATGAGAATTTGTGTACAAGTCTGTGTATGGATATGTTTTCATCTGCCTCAGGTATAGATCACATGGTAGATATACATTTAATTCTTTAAATAAACTGCTTTAAACTCTTTAAAGAAACTGCCAAAGTTTCTGTAACATTTTATATTCAGATAAGCACTGAAGGGGAATGCCAGTTCTTTCACATTGTCACCAACACTTGCTATGGGCAGTCCTTAAGCCATTCTAACAGGAGTGTAAGCATACCTTATTTTGATTTAATTTACACTTTCCTAATGACTAATTAGGTTAAATATCTTTTCATGTGCTTATATGACATTTATATATTTTCTTTGAGGAAATGTTTGCATAAATCTTCTGCCCATTTCTAAATTGAGTGATTTCTTAATTGGTGATTTTTGAGATTTCCTTACTCTAAAGAGAAATCCTTTGTCAGATAAATGCTCTATTTACAGAGATTTTCTCTCAGGCTGTGCTTTGTCTTTTTACTCTCTTTTTTAAGATTTTATTTATTTATCTGACAGAGAGAGATCACAAGTAGGCAGAGAGGCAGGCAGAGAGAGCAGAGGAAACAGGCTCCCTGCTGAGCAGAGAGCCCAACATGGGCCTCGATCCTAGGACTCTGGGATCATGACCTGAGCTGAAGACAGAGGCTTTAACCCAATGAGCCACCCAGGCGCCTGTCTTTTTATTCTCTTAACTATCTTTAAAAAGGCAGAAGTTTTAAATTTTCATGAAGTCCAATTTATTTTATGGTTGTGCTTTGGTGTTGTATCTAAGAAATCCTTGCTTTACTCAAGATCACAAAGCTTTCTCTCTTATATTTTATTTTTAGAAGTTTAATAGTTAAACATTTTACATTTTAGGTCTTTGATCCATTTCCAGTTAATTGCTGTATGTAATGCAAAAGATCACAGATCTTTTTTTTTTTGCATATGCATATTTAATTGTTCCAGTATCATTTACTGAGGAGACTCTCCTTTTTCCACTGATCTGACTTTGCACTCTTTCAAACACCAGTTATCTATATACATGAGTCCTGGATTCTCTACTCTGTTCCACTGATCTATGTCTATGTCCCTCTTTATGACAATACCTCAGATCGTCTTGAGTACCGCAGCTTTAGGATAAACTTAGAAAGCAGGGAGAACGGTTTCTCCAACTCTGGTTTTCTTTTAAGACGGTTTGGGCTATTTAAATTCTTTCCATTTTTATTGGTCAATTTCTACCGGAAAAAGCTTGCTGAAACTTTGGTTAGCGATGAAATCAACATATTTAACAAGCATTGCGAATTTTACAATATTAAGTCTTCTAGTCCACAAATACAGTGTATGTCTTCCTTTACTTAGGGCTCCTTTAATTTCTCTCATGAATGTTCTGCAGTGTATATAACTTGTACAGGGCACATGTCTTTCACATCTTTTGTCATATTTATCCTTATTTATTTAACCTATTTTGATGCTAGTGTAAATAATACTACTTTTTAAATTTCAATTGGAATATTTGTTGCTAATACATACCAACTGATTTTTAAAATATTGATCTGAAACCCCAAAACCTTGATAAAACTTACTCATTAATTCTACCAGTCTTGCTGAGGATTCCAGAGTTTTCTACATAGATGTTAAAGTCATCTGTGAATAAAGACGGTACTATTTACTCCCCTCTACATCCAGAGGCATTTTATTTCCTTTTCTTGCCATCTTACAAACTCGTTAGAACCTCTAGTACAATACTGAATAAAAGTGGGGAGAGCAGACACTCTTGCAAAGATATGCTGAAAACGAAGCTCATCCTTCTGTTTATCTCTACTAAAGAAAAAATTTCAGTAGCCACTGGATACACAAAATATAAATGGATGATGAGAGGCGGGGAAATGGTCAAGCAGTATCTTTAAGTGCAACATTAAGAAAAAATTAGTCACCCACTGAGCATAACAAAAAAGTGGAAATGTTGATAACAGACATTATGTGATAGGAACATGTAATCAGAACTTAACTGAACGGAGCAGGAAAAGTCCTTCATTTAACAGACTGTTCCAACACTGCACTTTTTTTTTTTTTTCCCTAAAGCCTGGCCAAACAGTGTTCTCATAAGCTCATAAGCATTTAATTAGCACTTACTAAGCTATTTTAACACTGACGGACCAAAAGGAAATCTGCAACTTTTAAAAGAATTATTTAAAATATTTTATACAAATTTTAAAGATGGTCTTTGGATGAAAAAATTCAACAATTCTGTAAACGAGAAACCATTCTCTCAATGAAGTCTTCACTCATCTATTAATTATGAAGTGTAATGAGGACTTTTCACTACTTATCTTACCTAATTTCTCCACAGTGCTTTAAAATAATGACTACTTTTACCTGTTTGATGCTTTTCCTGTCCACTGGCTCCCAGAGCATTACTCAATCCTGGCTCTCCTGCTGATTTTTAGATTACTTCTCCTTGATCTCTTTCCTTGATCCCGGGGGGCTCTGTCTTTAGCTGTCCTCTTTGTGACTTAATTCATCAACATATTTAAAGAGTTAAAGCTCTATTTACTTGACCAGGACTCTCAGATTTATATCCCAATCCACAGCCCCCTTTATTGGATGACACCTGGGAATCAGGGATGACACAGTCCTTTCTCTCAGCCCTACTCATCTAATAAATAACTAACTCTTGGGCTTAATGCTGAAATAAGTCCTTTTTTCTCCAAAACCCATGGACATAATCAGGTTTTGTTGTCGATTTTTCTTTTTGCCTAGACCCGAGGTTGGCCAATTTCAGCAAAAGACCCTATAGTAAATATTTTAGGATTTCTTATATTAACATTATAAGAAAATGTCATTAGGCAGTCCTGAAGGAACAGTGCTACACTGGAGGCAGGACACTATGGACACTAATAGGAAGTAGCTGTGGACTTTCAGATAAAAGATGGTGCCATCAACTACAGTAGAGGCAGTGGAACTAATGGCACAGGCAAAGATTGGGACAGTAGCAAGTGCACAGAACTGACCTAATACGATGTTTCCCTGGTTCCTGGCTTAGGCACCTAATGGGCAGTGGTCCTATTTACTAAGAAAGGAAATAAAAACAGAAGTTTGGGCATGAGTCGGGGATGAGGACATGAGTAGTTCTGTTTTTAAAATGTTGAACTTCAGGGGCCTGTAAGACATCTAAGTGAAGTATCTAATCTACAGCTGAACATGCAGCACAGGAATGATGATGATCATGATGACAATGGTAACATTTACTGATCTTTTATTCCAGGTCAGGTAATGTTTTAAGCATTGTATATATATTAACCAATTTCATCCTTCTAATAACCCTAGAAGGTGGGCACTATTATGATCCCCATTTTATAGAAGATGAAATTAACACACAGAGAGGTTCCAAAACTTGACTGAGATGATGAACTGGTAGTTGGCAGAGCTGGGATTAGTAACTCATTCCCTGAGTCTTGGGCCCATGCTTTAAACATTAGGCTCCACTGCCTGCCCTGACATGTATTTGGGAATTCCATATAATTTTGAGGGTTGTCGAAGACACAGGAATGAAAGAAGGTACATAATGAAATAAAAGGGAACATTAACACTCAGAGGATGAGAAGAGAGACGGCACAGCACAGGGGGCTGAGAGGGAGTAGCTAGAAGTGGGAGAGAACTCAGCGAGGTAAGTTTCAAGGAAGCCAAGACAAAGTGTTTCAAGGAAGAAGGGACCATCTGTGATTAAGTCTGCAGGGAAAACAGGATAAAGATGACCAGTGGTTTTGCTTTGAGTAACCTTAACTGTCAGAGTGGAATTTGAACACAATGGGAGTAATTTATGGTGTATAAAAAATGGAGACAATAAACATAGAATGTAGGTCACACTAAAACACTTTGGTTGTTAAGGGGAAGAGAGATAAATGGAGGATTTAGCATGTTTAAAGGTTGATGAGTCAGATCTAGAAAAATGGGAGAGGAGGGCAACAAAAACTGCTGAAGAGAAAAGTCCTGAGGAAATGGAGATGCCCTGGGTAGTCAGGAGTGGAGGCTCTCTAATTAAAATGTTTAGATTGAAATCCAGCCTCTGCTACTTATTAGTTGGTTACCTTTGAAAAGTTATTTAACCTCTCAAAGCATCAATTTCTTTACCTGCAAAATGGGCCTCAGACTACTATCTCCTTCACAGACCTAAGGCTTAAACAAGATACTGCATGGGAAAAGCTGGACTGTAGTTAAGTGCTTAGAAAACATTAGCTGCTGTTATAGCAGGATCCAGACCACAGGTAGAGGGGCTGCTCTTCATGAAAAAGAGACACGTTTTTAATGACAGAAAAAGAGGCAATGATAGGAACAGACGGCAGGTAAGTCTGGGAGGGAGGGAGGAGGAGACAGGTGGCTTTTTACTGATGTTTTCGATGTTCTTGGTTAAGAACAAGGCCAGGCCAACGGATGGAATGGAGCTGCTAGCAGGACAGGGCTTGACAAGAGCAGAGAGCCTTGCTGGGACACTCCAGTGAAATACCGGGGACCCCTTGGCAGCGAAAGCTCCATGAGTCTGCTCAGAAGCCCCAAATCACAAGGCTCTAAGACTTCTCCATCCGTGCTCAGCAACCCAGATACAGAAGTGAAGAAATTATCTCATGATCAGGTTTACCATTTTAGGCACTTACAGCAGTGACTGAAGTGATAGAATGTGGGTTTTAGGCTGGATAGAGGAGGAAATAGAGACTAAAAAAAAAAAAAAAAAAAAAATATTTTCAGAAAAAGTCAAAGAACCAAAGGAGTGCACTTGGATGGAGTCAAGATGCAGGATTAGATATTAGGGATAGGAAAAGAAATGATAGCTATATTCTAGCTCGCACAAATCTTGCAGGCCAGCGTAAGGTAGAAAATTACACAAGGGATCAGAATGAAAAAACATCACAATGACAGAGACTAAAATCTTAAGGGGGTGCAATACAGGAGTACCTACTGGTTGCAGAATTGGTCAGGGAAGGTTTTCTATGGAAGTAATTGTTAAGCAGAGATCTGAAGGCCAAAGAGAAGTTAGCCATGAGCAGAGCCATGAGCAAAAGCCATGAGCAAAGCCCGAACAAACACAGAGCATGAAGAAGCAAGGACTGAGAGGCTTGTATGAGTTGCCTATAAAGACAGTAGAGTTTACATGAGACCAAAACATTAGGACCACAACTCACCATCATTTAAAAGGAATGGTAAACAAAGAAATCAGCAGTCATAGTGGTGACAGTAAGAACCAAGATCTTGAAATATAGCTTAATATGCTGGCATGCAGTGCACTTAAATTCAAGATTTAGCTAAAAAGAAACATACTGTACCTTTGAACGAAATGTTGGATGAACAAAATAAACAGCCTTCAAATTCCTCTTGTATCTGATTAGAAATAAAAACAAGGGTCAGTATGTCATGCTATGGACAATTAACTCTTTGCTAGAGTACAGAAATCTATTCACAAACAAAAAAATTAAAAATAGCTCTAGCTCCCTTATTGAATTTTAGGTGAAATATCAAAAAACGATTCAGAGAACATTTCATTATTTAAAGTATTTGTTTACAGAAGATGTTGTTTCTCTTGGCTGTGACAGAGCAACCTACAGGTAGAACAAAGTAATTTCATATTTAACAAACACTGTGTGCCCTTTTCTTATATTGCACTAGACTCTCTGGGACCAGACTATGAATTAACATACTCATGGGTCACTGGGTCAAATAAAATAATATTTATAAATGTATTTTGGTAACAGTAACACACCTTATTAACAGAAGGTAGTATTTCTGTTATTTTATATACAAAGACTGGTAACGACTCCCACCCTTTTGCAAGACGTTTAAAAGCAGGAAAAAGTTTACATATGAATTTACTTAGATGCAAAATATGCTGGAGTTAAGGATATTTGATACTCTTCACATTAAAATATCTTCTCTATAGATGATAAAATTCTATGTTACATGAAATACGTTTTTGCAGAATACACAGCAATGTTTGCTTATTAATATTAGGAAAGAAAGAAACTATCTCCCCTCTTCATAATTTGCAAAAATAACTAACTTGACATCAACAACATCGTAGAGTTTCTTCAGGAAGTCAGAGTCCAGGTGATTGTATTCGCTGGTCAGAGTGTGAAAATATACTAAGACATATTCTTTCACAGCAATGTGATCCATTACATGGATAAAATACAAGAGAGCCTAGAAGAAAAAGAGAGGTAAGATCACCTTGCACAATGGTCTATTTCACAGAAGCCAAGAAGGGAGCAAAACCCAGAAGATTAGTCTCATCGATTTCCCCGGCACTGCAGACGGACATCTCAGACTAGTGAGTATCAATTCTCTTTTAAAAGAGCTTCAGGAAAGCGAGCCGGTGTTAAGTAATTCTCAGAAATGCTACAGTAGGATCCCTTTTTGCCTTGTTCTAAGTGGTGGAGGAGAACTCTTTTTACACTCAAAAGAGTTCTTCAGTCAGCTGCCAGGCTTTTCTTCTCTAGGATAATGATATTAATATCATTATAAGTACTATTCGTAGACTTCTGATCTTTCTTGAGGTTTCTGCTTAAACTTAATGAAAATCTTTGCCGTCTCTACTGGGATACAGACTTAGGTCTCTCACATAACCAAGAACTGCTACACAAGGACATTATGAGTGATGCCTCCCTCCCATGGCTCACTTTGAGGACTAATTTTCTTGGCATCTTTAATGCTGACCTGAATGAAAAAAATGAGAACAGGTTTTGTCAGTAGGTAACAATGGACTAGTAGCATTTCTAATGCTCTGGAAGGCTGAAGTTTAATGTGACCCAGACCACGTTAGAGAAATAATAGAGAAATACTCCATTATACGAAGGATGAAATTTAAGAGAAACATCAAACACAAAGCAGAGATACAACACACGCAGGGCCAGGATGACCCAGTGGCGTGGCTATAAACAATGACATGGAGGAAGTTAAGAGTTAACAAGTGAAAGATTATCATCAAACAGGCGATTTCCCAATTCTCCTCAGGAGAGTCCTTGGCATTAACTTGAGTGGACTGAGATGGATTAGCATCCAACTATTAGCAGAGCTGACAGAGGGCACTAAGAAAACACAGTATCTTTCCAGTTGGCTGGTTTGAACCTCACAATATATCTCATTATATTACAAGAAATGATACATCATGGACATCCAGAACACCAAGCAAGTGCGCACCAAAATCAAATGCAGAAATTTATGTTTTTACTGGTATCAATCACATTATTAATGATGAGAATGAATGTCATACTGATTGTTAATAACACAAATGAGTACAAGTAGATACTGACTAATGATATCATTTGCATCAGTTGAGTTTTTCCTCTGTATGTATGTGTGTTTATTTTTATTATTATTTCTGCTTTTACCAAATTGTTTCTGGTCCTCTTTCTATCTACTCTCTACCCCCTCCCCAAGGCAATTATAAGACACTCATTTTCAGATTTAAATTCCCCATCTTTAACCTAAATTTTTTTCATTATAAGGAAGTATGACAGAAAAATGTAGAAAACAAATTCTCCCTAAAACCATGAAATCCATTTTGAAATATTTAGTTTGAGTTTTTACCTTTATGCTTAAAACAAGTTAAGGTCAGTGTATAGGCAATCTAATGGAGCACTTTTTCTCCTATAAATGTTGTATTATAAATATTTCTCTACATTACTTGCCTTTAGAACCATCATTTTTAAGGGTCATAAACCATTTCATCTGTGGATGCACCATAATTACCAGTTAGGAATTTAGGTCCAATTCTGTGCTACAAAATGAGCCTGTGGTAACATGCCAGGTCTAATGCTCCCATAGTTTTTTTTTTTTTAATGTAAACACCGGTGACCAGGAGACTAAGGGCTTAGCCAGAAGCAGTTATCTGCTTTTGTATAACTGTGTTTTATCCTTAAAAAATGGGTACGATTTTTATATTTTTAAGCACATAATTTGTCACTGTGGCTAAGTATGATTTATTAAAATGATTCTCCACTCCTGCAGTCCATTTCTAATAAAACTGATGCTCTAGGGCAATTTATATATTTACCTTGTAGATTCAATGGTCCCTTGCCCAAGTATTCCAATTTTCGCAGTTTCAGGATCCATAGCTACTTCCATACTTCAGATTATTTCCTTAGTACAAATTCTCAGGGAAATAATTCCTGGCTCAAAGGATGTGATCATTTTTATCATTTTATTTCATCTTTGGTGACAATGATTATTATGTAAAATTTCTGGCTAGTTTTGAAGGCAACAAAAGGTATGTCATTCTGATTCACTTTTTTTTTTTTTGATCATGAATCATTTTTAAAAGCAGAATCATTCTCTTATTTGTATTTATTTATTTCCAGTAATACCATTTTTTCTTTTATGAACCAGCTATTCCTGTCCTTTGCCTCCAAGTGAAGGGATCATGGCATTATGACACCTTGGGTTACCTACACCTCTGACTTCCTCTCTTCAGACAGATATTCGAGAGTTAATTTTTCTTTTTTCAAGAAAAGCAGTATTTGACTGTTAGTATATCCCCGACATTCCCACCCAAAACTTGCCAGTTGCATCAGAGGTGAGACAGGGCAGCTGCATTTATTTTATCATATTATGACATTCTAATATTTTTTGTTTCTCCCACAGAACAAAACCAACCCCCTAACTTGTGAAATAATACGTGCCACCACGCAGAGCCAGGGTCCCTCCTCTGCCCAGATACACACAATTCTGCCCCATCTCATATTCTAAGTTCTGATTCCAAATTCATATCCTACTAATCATAAAAATCAAGATTATGGATAAAACAGAGCCCCTCTACGGCTTACCTTGTCCATATCTATTAATGTGACAGGAATGTTTCTTCCAACTACCACCATCACCGTGCGACCACAGTTATCAACACCTGTGAACAGGAAATGTGATCAGAGCCCAGAGACTTTATCCCAAGACTGGGCTCTGATGTTATAAACAATTCTACACAAATATAAAAGACTGAAAATCAAGAACTTATATTTCTCAAAATTTCATCTTCAGATGTCTTTCACTAAGTGGAAAACGATACTTTTTTCTTTTTTTTAGCTTCATGAAGTTTTGATGACTGCCCTTACTTTAAGATAACTTAGAGGTTTTAAATCAGGGACAGCCAAAGGTAAGGCTGCAGGGCACAGACCTTTTTATAAATAGCTTTCTGTCTAAGTTCACTATAATTTTTTATTTATTTATTTATTTATTATTTATTTTTTTTTTTCACTATAATTTTTAATAACATTAGTGATCCAGGAAAAACTACTAGGAACTCAATTCTGAAAATTAACAAGTAATGTCTGAAAAAGAAATTTAATGTGGTAAAGAGTGGAAATTTGAGAACTTACACCATCTCCATCAAATATTTATGTAAGGTTTAAATTTTGTACAGCAAGTGGATGCCATTTTTCAAAGCAGAAAAAGTGTTTAAAGGTAAGAAAAAGGATATAAGAAGAAGTAAAGTTGGTCAATGTAGAAGTACAAGATGAAAATTTGTACACTGAGATGTTATTTTTATAATCTTAATGATGAGCAAAAACTATCCCCATTAGTATAAAAACATTTTTTTTCACAGATAAAAATGAACAAAATCAGAGAAAAATGGAGTTTCTGAGAGCATGCAAGGGCGTGTCCTCAATTAGTAAAAGTTACCATGTCCTTAAGCTCACCTGTTTGGTATAAGGCTTTTAGAGAGGCAATATCAGACAGATCCTCAGATCTTGCTTGACATAACCAGCGATTATAACTAGAAAAAGAGAGGACATAATTAGTGTAATAACCCCTTGTAAATTACATTTACAAATGGAATCTGTTTCTATCTTTCCCTAAAGAATGAGATTTTATTATAATGTGCAATGAGTTAAGGAGGTCATTAGATTACGCAGCATCTCTACTAATATGTTCTTGGTAAACACAAATGAGTTACTGAGTAACTGAGAAAGGAAGGTGTTCATATTAAATGATTTAAAAATATCCTTTAAGATCAAGTGAAGACTATTCATAGAAATGGCAAAGATACCAAGTACTCAAATTAACAGTTTTCAAATACTATTATTTACTAAAAAA
>PITA01029070.1:0-18374 GCA_004023965.1 Spilogale gracilis | reverse complement strand
GAAATCTGACTTTCCTGATGCAAATATTTTATGTTCATTTTGATTAGTTTTCTCCTTTGCTTTTGAGGGAATTTAAAAGGCATTTACAATTAACCATGAATAGAAGCTAGAAGGACATCTTTTTTAAAGATTTTATTTATTTGACAGGGAGAAACACAGCGAGAGAAGGAACAGAAGCAGGGGGAGTGGGAGAGGGAGAAGCAGGCTTCCCACTGAGCAGGAAGCCTAATGTGGGGCTTGATCCTGGGATCCCGGGATCATGACCTGAGCCAAAGACAGATGCTAAATGACTGAGCCACCCACGTGCCCGTACAAGGACATCTTTAATTCAGTGCTATGGTGGGAAATGTCTAATGGGTGCTAGTCGGGGGGGGGGGGCTCTGATTTGTAATATTGGCCAATATCTGTGGTATAAATAATACCACTAGGGTGAGTTTATTCCCCACTGTACCTTTTATTCTTGTGACTTAAAAAAGAAAGAGATCTTGCCATTTGCAACATGGATGGACCTAGAGCATGTGAAGTGAGATAAATCAGATAGAGAAATATATGATTTCACTTAAATGTAGAATCTAAAAAAGCAAATCAAATGAGCAAATAAATAAACAAACCTCATAAAAACAGGAAACTGATGGTTACCAGGTGGGGGAGGGAGGAAGAAAGAGGAGCATGGAAGAAACAAATAAAGGGGATTCAGAGGTACAAGCTTACAGTCATAAAATAAGTAAGTCACAAAAAATGGAAAGCACCGCAAAGGGAAAACAGTAATACTGTCATAACACTGTGTGTTGACTAGACAGGGCGAGCACTGAGAGGTGTGTGGTGAGTAGACTTACGGGGAGCACTCAGCAGTGCGAGGTGAGTAGACTTACAGGGAACACTGAGTGGTCTGTGGAGACTAGACTTACGGGGAGCACTGAGCGGTGTGTGGTGACTAGACTTATGGGGAGCACTGAGCGGTGTGTGGTGAGTAGACTTACAGGGAGCACTGAGCGGTGTGCGGTGAGTAGACTTACAGGGAGCACTGAGTGGTGTGCAGGAACTAGACTTAAGGGGAGTACTGAATGGTGTGCGGTGAGTAGTCTTACAGGGAGCACTGAGCGGTGTGCAGGAACTAGACTTAAGGGGAGCACTGAGCAGTGTGTGGTGACCAACAGGGAGCACTGAGCAGTGTGTGGTGACTAATAGCGAGCACTGGGTGCTGTATGTCACTTACGTTGTACACCTAAAACTAATGTGACATCGTATGTCAACTTACTTCGGAATCACCATGAACAAAAAACCCCAAACTGAACTACAAGTCTCTGGAGCCACCCCCTCCAGCACAGGAGTGTCCAGAAGCGGTGGGCGGAGGGGTCCTTCTAGGCACTGCTGACAGAGGCTTTACAGTTAGGGAGGGACATTCTGTCCTGGTTTTGCTGTTTCTGTGCCTTGTCACTGTGGCCAAGTCCTGTGCCTTCAGCGAGCTCCGGTGTTGTTATTCCCGAAGTGCAGCTATTGGCGCAACATCATAAACTTGGTATAATAATTAAATGAGCTGATGCAGGTAAAAATGGTTAGAACGCCTGACAGAGAGTAATTTCTCAAACAGTATTTCTTGTCCATACGTGTAAGGCTTCATTATTATCATGAGAATTACAGCTATTACATTTTTTACGGTTTTCACCAGAGGTATGTCTGTTAATTACAGGCTGCTCTTAGGAATAAATTATCACTGGCTTGAACGTGAAATACCTATCAATGCCAGGGTGCCAAAGCTCAGAGAGCATCACGTCTTGATTCTGACCTGTCATTCTGCAATGAAAGCAAACTCTAACACACTGTTTTTTAAAATACGATGGTTTATGACAACCTCATAGTCGGCCTTACTGGTTTTCACTTTTCCCTTGTCAGTTTCTTTTTATCTCAATATAATATTTCTCCTATATACCACAATTTTGCATTTCTGTCCTCTCCAATTTGGGTTTATTTTCTATCCTTCCTAATTATATGTGGTTCTATTATAATGTGTCAACACACTTCATTTACAATATGCATTTCAATCCTCACAATCATCCTTCTTAATTAAACCCTGCTTTGCTATGAGTATTGAAGTTCATAGAAATGAAGTGATTTGCTCCAAATCATACAAGTGATGAGGACAGATCTAGAATCTAAACGTAGATCAGTTGACTACCTAGCTAGGGGTGTAGCCAGGCAGCCGAACTGAGAGGACTGTGTAGGAAACCTTCACTCGGGAAGCACGGGCTGATGCACGGGAGATGTTGAACCTAGAGCGTCGGGAAGGATCACTTGAACTCCACTGTATCAAGGAGAACGACAAAGGTAAGGGTGACTATTTGGAATGGAGAACATGAGTGGTCACAGGGAGTTAAGGGACAGCTATAATTTTTGATGACATGAGCAAATGAGAACATGTAAGAAAGTCATGGCCTTATTGAAATGATCTCTGTAGAAAAGTTTCCTTTTTAGACACCTTTTTCAAACCCCTCTTAGGATAAATGCAGAGACTAGATATATTGGAGAATCCTACTAAGAGTCTTTTAGTGGGGAGCTGTTCTAGGGAAGACATGCTGGGTGGGGTCAGGAAAGAGTGCAGGTTGAATTAATAAAACTTGACACAAATCATTCAGTGTTTACTGGTAATGGGCCAGTTCTGACTTCCAATCAGTTATTCTTTCACAGTTTAGACAAACTTTATGGCCTCTCCCACCACCACTGGAGAATGTTGATAAAAACCTCCATTAGCCTGCATGAGATGATATTTAATTTGCACTTGCAAAACTTCTTTAAAGCCTAAATTGTTGTATAGTTGCCATGTGTTTCTCAGGAAAGGAATTTAATTGTGCATGCAGGGTTTTGATTAAAAAAAAAACAACAGAACACATACTTCTTTAAGTCTTTCCTTACAAATGCATTTAAAAAATTCCAACTGCTATGTTCAATGGTGCATGGAAAATGATGTGTACATTTCATTATATTGATGTATCTTAGAATTCAATGAACCTTTAAAGATAACATGGATCCAAATAGGAAAAATCAGAATCAACCATAACACCATACCATTTTACGGTCAGTGTTGGAATGTCTTAATGGTTAGATTTTTAATATTTAGAATTAACAAATTTTAGCATATTCTTGTTCTGTAGCGAGAGATGCATGAGGTCAATGTTACTATTCAATGAATGACATTGACACATAATCATTAGATTTTACCATCTGTATCTATTCAGTTTTTGAAAGAGAAGAATGATGAATCACAGATCTGTAGCCATGAAACAATTCGTTAAATGTTAATAAAAAAGAAAAAAAGAAAGAGTACACCCCTAGATATAAAAGAAGCTTGGACTACTGGGTGTTCACCCCAAAGATTCACATGGAGTGAAAAGAAGGGCCATATGTACCTCAATGTTCACTGCAGCAATGGCCACAACCGTCAAACTGTGGAAAGAGCCAAGGGGCCCTTCAACAGAAGAATGGGTAAAGAAGATGCGGTCCATATATACAATGGGATATTATGCCTCCATCAGAAAGGATGAATACCCAACTTTTGTAGCAACATGGACAGGACTGGAGGAGATTATGCTGAGTGAAATAAGCCAAGCAGATAAAGTCAAGTATCATATGGTTTCACTTACTCGTGGAGCATAAGGAGTAACATGGAGGACAGTGGGAGAAGGAAGGAAATGTGAACTGGGGTAAATCAAGAAAGGGAGAGGAAGCATAAGAGACTGTGGACTCTGAGAAACAAAAACAAACTGCGGGTTTTGGAAGGGGGGGGTGGGGGGATGGGGGAGCCTGGTGGTGGGTACTGAGGGCACGTGTTGCATGGAGCACTGGGTGTGGGGCATAAACAATGAATCTTGGAACACTAAAAAAATAAATTATTATTAAAAAAGTAAAGAAAAGAAAAGAAGCTCGGGGTAATAACACCACGGTGGAGAGCAAAAATAATGAATTCCACAAGATAAGTGGAAAAAAAGCCCTGATAATTCCTAGAAACCATAAAATTTATCAACTTTACCCCATTGTAAATTGTAAAAAATAAATAAATAAATAATGGCATATAACATCTGTACAGGGTAGAGTTGGGCATGCGGTGGTGGGTATATGATCTCTAGTGCAGTAGCTGACCTCAATTTTCCTCTGAAGCAGAGACTATAGTACTATTTATCTGATAGGTTTAAGCAAAAGATTACATGGGACAATGAATGTAAAGCACTTCTAACAGTGCCAGGCACAGAGTACACATTATCGTCATTATTAAACTGTCTTAGGGGCATCTGGGTGGCTCAGCTAGTTAAGGGTCTGCCTTCGGATCCGGTCATGATCCCAGAGTCCCGGGATTGAGTCCTGCATCAGGCTCCCTGCTCAGCAGGAAGTCTGCTTCTCCCTCTGCTCATGATCTCTTTCTCACTCTCTCACTCCTTCTCAAATAAATAAATACAATCTTAGAATAGGGGCGCCTGGGTGGCTCAGTTGGTTAAGCCACTGCCTTCAGCTCAGGTCATGATCCTGGAATCCGGGATCGAGTCCCACATGGGCTCCTAGCTCTGCAGGGAGTCTGCTTCTCCCTCTGACCTTCTCCCCTCTCATGCTTTCTCTATCACACTCACTCTCTCTCTCAAATAAAAATAAATAAAATCTTAAAAAGAAATCTTAAACAAAATAAACGGTCTTAATAAGTACTTGCTTTTAGGGGTATTTTCTAAGACGCATTCTAGCTATTTGTGGAAATTTAACACAAATATTGATTCGAGTATGTTAAAGTGTGCATGGTATTTTCCTTTTCTCCCCACTTGATTATGAAACATTTATTAAATTTATTCACAGGATGGGGTGCCTGAGTGTTGCAATCAGTTAAGTGATGGGACTACTGCTTTTGGCTCAGGTCATGATCTCAGGATTATGAGACCTATGCCCCTTTGGGCTCCGTGCTCAGTGTGGAGTCTGCTTCAGGTACTCTCTCCCTCCCCACTCTTTCCTCCCCCTGCTCCCTTCAACATGCTTGCTCGCTCTATCTCTCAAATAAATAAAATCTTTAAAACATTTTATTCACAGAACATGGCTAATTTCTCAAGCCTGTAGGGTCTATTATTAGTTATAGCACAGAATATGAGCAAAGGAATCCCATAAGTAGAATGTGGAAGAAACAATCCATATTAATCATTAAATACACTACAGTAGTCTCTCTCATACTTTGAGGCCATAACCTATCCCACAGCCTCTCTAGACACTGTTTTATAGATACAGTAGCTTGCCATGAATCTCCTACATCCCTCATTTTCTTGATGATATAGAAGAAAAATCACATCTGATGTCTAATGTAATGGGAACATAATTTATGTGAATTTTTTATCACACTAATGAGAAAAAATGTATGAGAATTAAATTATATACATATAAATTAAATTTAATTAAAAACAAAGACACTATCCTTCCAACTTATTTCTTCCAATGAGAGAGACAAATACCACCTTTTGGCCTTTATACATAATTTAACTCACGGTTGACAAAGAATCTGATTATCAGGGATGATGCTCAAGCAAGCAAAAGTGAGCTGCCTAGGACCCAGCAAGATGCAGAGCCTTGGGGATATCTCTTTCTACAAGCCCCCCTTTACCTGTAAAGACTACAGGGCATGTTCCCAGGCTCCCCTGAGCCGCTCTGTTCTCAGTAGTCAAACGCTCATTCACTGCAGTTTCTCTGACCACTCAAAAAACTCTCTGAAATTAAAGAAAAAGAAATACAAGAAAGTGAGCCTGGAAAATGTTCCCTGGGTAGACTACATTTACAATAAAACCTGCCGAAGAAAGGATGACGGGCCAGATGCACCAGCAATGAAGAGATTCAAGATTGCACAATGACCTGAGTTCACGGGACGGTTCCTGAGGACACTGTCTGCTTTCTGATAGGATCCATCGCTGTACTTTGTCCGCTTCACAAGTCATAATACCCGTCCCACCTGCTATGCCTCCCCTGTCACTGAACAGGCTAAGGACTTACAATTTTGGTCCCTTTCTCCTACCCAAACTTGTCATCTCTCCATTCTGAATCGGTCCCGTTAGTCACCTCTTCCGCTCCGTCCCCAGCCTCCCACGGACTGTTAGATTAAATCACACTTCTGAACAGATTGGTGTCATCACGCCTTCCGGGACCACAGTGGCAGCTGGACTCCAGCGCTACTCAGCAGTATTGTCGTGCCCACCACTCAGCTCCCTGCGCTGTTCATTACGGCAACCATTCTAATTCTTCATTAACTTCCTCCCCAAACCTGCCACCATCCACTTTTTTCCGCTGATAATTGCTCTTCCTTCGCAGAGAAAATTGAGGCCTTTAACCTATATTCAAAACGTTGGCTTCTCTATGGACGCCCACACAGCCCTAAATATCCTCCGGTATCCCCTATTAAACATAAAGATACAGTCCTTTCCTCATTGAATGTCCCTCTTAAGCTACTCCTTTATCTTTCCCCATCCTTTCATAGCCAAGAGGTTTGGAAACAGGGCTTCATTTCACAAACACATTCAGCTTCCCATTTAAAATTTTAATCTTACAGCAAACTGACTTCTACCCCCAACAGCTATGCACACCTTGGCATTCTGTGCAAAGGAACATTATGCCTTTTTGTTTAACATAATGCCACAAACGTTTCCCCCACGTTATTAAGTGATCTTCAGAAATGATATTTTAAGGCTTCATAATTTTCCATCACATGGAAAAAATATGTTTGACTTGATTCTTGCCCAGCACATAAACAATGAGATATGTTATTACAGTTTTGAGTGCCCTTGAAAAACTTGATGTGCAAAATCCTCCGCTGCTGGGGTTGTACGATAATTTAATTAATCTCTCTTTCTGCTAGATTTTTAGGCTACTGAATGTTTGCTATCATGAATAGCCCTACAATGAATACAAAGGCACCGGAGATCATCTTGAATCTTCTGTGCAGGTATTCGCTAGCTCTTTCCAAATCTGAGTATAAACTTTCCCACTTAACATGTTTGTCCTTTTTGCAATTACCGCATAGAACGTCTCCCTACATCTCAGAAAGAGCATACTATTGGACCTTGTACCTGGCTGGAAGGAAGGCAGGGAACACCGTTAGCGGGAGGGGATATGGCTAAATATTGGGTTCTTTTCTTAAGGGATCAGAGGGCCAATGTGATTCCTGAAAGTCTTATCCAGGAGATAGCTTTTTATTTGTCTAGATTTTTCTGGGTTACAGAGTTATTTTTTGTATCAAGCACAGCTTATACGTTTGATTCACGATACCTACCTTACTGATAAGTGAGGACCGTTGGTGACAATACTTGAGATAAATGAGCTTCGATTGCAGGGAACACACTAAATAAATAATGAAGTCCTTCCTGCCTTAAGTTATTGCAGACAAAACTAGCTTTTTAACTTAATCTTTTGAAGACTCAAGAATGTCTGCAAATGACAGTTTTGTTGTGTTATTTGTGACTTTTACTAATTCAGTCTGCCTTTTCTGCTAAGAATGAAGGTACTGTGCAGACAATGAATTGTCAAGGGTGAAGAGAGACGGCAGATCAGCGAGTTTCAGTCTTGCTCTGAATCTTCCCGCAGTAAGCAGCCGTCTTCTGGCAGAAACAGAGCACCAGAAGAAAGGAGAGTCTCTGCTGGTACCTGTGGAAAATAAGACCGGAATGAGAAAGATGGCAAGAAAAGAATCTTCCTATTTGAACATAAGTACAAATTTATACCTGATCTAGTTCCCGAAATTCTTCTTCACATCTTTGTGCAAGGACCACGCCCATCTTCTCTGTATTTCCAATTTTCGTATATGTGCTGCCAAAGCCAGCATGCTCCTGAGATGATTAAAGTGTGAAAAAAAAAATAAGGAAAAGAACGACTCTTCATTTTCTACTTATGTTTATAAGGAGCTAGTCTAGGAAGATAGTCTTTGATGAATTGAAAGACTGGTTTAATAACAGTATTTTCTGATTCAGTCATGGATGCAAAGACCAGCTGGGATCAGCAAGGGCCTACATTTGCACCAATTTCTTCCAACCGAAATAAATATAATTTAGTAGGTTTTCTGACTTCAGGCTCCTGAAAAAGTAAATGGTGTGATACTGCAAGCTTTGGTTGAGGCACACAGATATAAAAAAAAGGCACTGTGTGATAAAGTGTGTTAGGAGTCACTTCACGACAAAGATATCAAAAGGAAATGCTAGGGACCGATACTCACTTAGCTGGAGGGTAGAAAATGGCTAGGATTTTTAGTTACATAGAGAGGAGTTTTATGGAGATGATTTCTTCAGTGAAAGCTACACCATTCATGTTCCCTCCACGCTCCACCACAGCAACACACAGGAGAGGGTGCTCCCCGACTTGGTGTAAGCTTGTGCATGTGTAGGGGCTTGGGAGGAACATCATCTACTTCCTTTATCTTGAGGGTAGAAGGCCAGGCTTCAATGGAGCCTCAAGGAAATCCTGCTTCATGCTTCCTGGAAGGAGTAAAAATGGTAAAATGGAATCTGACTCTTGCTACTGAAGCTTACAGGTCTACAGAGAAAACATTTTTTTAATAAAAAAAAAATTATAAAGAAAGCATAACCACCACCACAAAGGTGGCCACACAGGAATTGGTCTGGAGTTTTGCTGAGCAGGGACACGGGGCAGGTGATGTTTTTCATGACCCAGATGTGATCTGTGAGATACTAAGAGTCAGCAGGGCCCTGTTTTGACACCTGAACAAGTACACCCCGTGGGAAGAAGACAGAACCCCAACAGAGAGTCTGCATCATTTGAAGGTTCTGAAAATTAGGGGTTGAGAGAGGAGTGGCAGCGATGTCACAGAAAACATCACCCAGGCTACAATTTGGGGCAACCAGCAGACTGATGGGTAAGAGAGCCCTGAAGTCAGACAAACACCCACGCAAGAGAGAGCAACTGCTCTGAAGACCTTCCACGTGTAGAGAGAGTAAAGCCAATGTACAACAGAGGCAGGTAAAGAGGAACTTTCCTACCACCCATTTCTCTCCTCGCTCAATTCCATCAGGTAGGGTGCCATTAGACCTGGCAGCTTCTGCGCGTGCGTGTGAGTGGCTGCATGGGGAGGGCCTTGTGCGCATGCGCGGGGATGTCTGGGGATGGGGGAATGTGTGAAGGTGTGTGTCACACAGAAAAGCTGCTGCTCTCACTCTCCCGTATGACAGACTTCCCTCTCAGCCCACCTGGGGGAAGCACTCGGTGACAGTGGAAGTGTTGATGAATATTTTTGCCTAGACACTTGTAATCACTAAATGGAGGCTCTTTGTTATACCTTTTTTTTTTTTCAAAGATTTTATTTATTTGACAGAGAGAAACACAGCCAGAGTGGGAACACAAGCAGGGGGAGTGAGAGAGGGAGAAGCAGGCTTCCCTCTCAGCTGGGATCCCAATTGGGCCCCATGTGGGCTGAACCTGGACAAGGAAGCCACTTAACAATTGAGCCACCCAGGCGCCCCTCTTTGTTATACCTTAAGGGAGCCACAGGAATTTTTATTTTCTAAGAGTGAGAAGACAAGACTAGGGTCGAGATTCAAAGATCCCTGAGTTTCTTGATGTCTCAGCTGCAAAAGCAACTTCTAAATGCTGGGCATGATCTGAGATAATCATGTTTCCATAAAATTTATAAAAGACGTTCTAATCACAATTACTGAAGGCTGGTTCCTCTGTCCAGTTGAATTTCTTCTCTCACTACTACCCTCCTATCAAATGACTCTGAAGAGACTATGGACATTTTGAAAGTATCATTCACTTTCAGAGGAAGATTGATACATTTCAACATTATTAATCATTGAAAATTCAAAAAGGACCACCAGGGTAAACCATAGAGAAAGATAAGTTTCACTCAACACTCTTACATGAAAAATATATATATTTTTTAATTTTACAAATCATGTTCCTAGTAATATTTATAGACCATCAAAGAGAATATATAAGAGCTAAAAGAAATATTTCTCAGATATTTTGTGAAAAATGTTCTTGGAAAGTCACACTATTAGAAGATTCTGAATAGCCTATTTCATTACCAGTTTTAAGTATTTTCTTTATAAATAAACTCTTTTCAATAAAGGATCAGAATAATTTTCAACAGTTGGGTTCTAAAACCAGATACATATGATGAGAACATTCAAAAGTCATGAATTTCACAGATTACAAAAAGGCTAAGTTTACTTGGTGTACACATAAATAAATATACATGTACAGATTGGGCCAATGTTTTGAAGATGAGAGGAAACATTCAGAATTATTTTGTGATGCTAAAGATTTACTGCAGCCATTCAATTTTCAGATCTAGATATTTCCCTATTAGAGGTCATGGTGACAAAATGCATTCCTAAAGGAACAGAAATGTCATGAAGATCATGGAATTAATTGCAAGATCTGACTCATTTTTGTGCTAGCTCTTGAGGATAAAATTAAAATGAGTAAAGAGCAGTTAGATTTACTTATCAAAAGCATTTATAATTATTCAAAAAAAGAAACCCAGTACAAAGTGAGGTATATCCACTTTAAAATATGGAAGATAAATTTACTCCATCATTGTAGATTCTTTGTAAAATGTGACAAATGTTGAACAGCTGGGGATTATTGTATGCTGCTGTTAAAAGGAAAACACTAATTTTTTTTTTTTTGCCTTTTTCACAAGCAAAATTTGTCACTTTTCACCAAAGTGAATACTATGGACAGTTGTAACCTGTGGTTGGCCAACACAGAACTGTTAAAAGAGTAAAGCAAAGGGGCTGCAGTCATGTTGGTATTTTTTTTTTTTTAAGATTTTATTTATTTATTTGACAGAGAGAAACACAGCGAGGGAGGGAACATAAGCAGTGGGAGTGAGAGAGGGAGAAGCAGGCTTCCCGCTGAGCAGGGAGCCCGATGTGGGACTCGATCCCGGGTCTCCAGGATCATGACCTGAGCGGAAGGCAGTCACTTAACCAACTGAGCCACCCAGGCGCCCCTGCGGTCATGTTTTTAATAGCTTCATTGTATGACCCTAGGGGACATCAGCAGGAAGAGCAAGGTAAGCACGTTCAAAAGTTCTCTTCTCCAAAGAAGAACGAGAATATTGACATGACTGACAAAAATCAAGATTTTCAAAATTTTGGAAACCCCAAAGGGACTTCTAAAGGGATTAATATAGGGACATTTATTTCGGAAAACTAGTTGAATCTCGGTAAAACAGTCAGTTTGTCCCATTTTAACTTGCCTTATCTCCATCCCAGAGATGGGGGAGTAGTGGAATGGCTGGTACCACTGAGGGTGGAGAAGCCCCTTCTGCTGACATGGAAGACTCATTAGAATTTAGAGGCTCAATGTCCCCAGCTTCATCAGGCTTTCCCTTATGTCCCCATTCCAGCTCAAAGGCTCTCCCCTTCTTTCCTAGTCACTGCTCTCATTTTAACAGAAGACATCCTGTGAGGCTGAGAGTTCAACTCATGTTGTAACTCAGCCAACTGCAGGACGGGGTCCTGTGTTGGACAGCAAGAGCCTCCCAAGACCTTGGGTCTCAGACTCTGCTTTCCATGGGTCCTAATGAATCTTTGCTAGAATTAGGGATGGGAAGCCCCCACCCTCAACCCTAAGAAAAGTAGGACATCAGGCCCGAGTGCGTCTCCTTACCTCCTGCTATCTGGCCCTAGGTACACCATGGAAATTTCCAGGACTTGTAAGTAATAGACCCTTTAAAAACTTTTTGCAAGTTTCCCGGTGGTTATTGCTGAGGGCATCTTGAAATTACAATAAAAACCACAAGGGACAGACCAGGCATGCCACTGATTATCAGAGGCCTGTGACTGCCATTAACTTCCATCTCACAGCATAAAGCATCACTCATGAACAAGGCACAGTGTGCAAACAATGCAGCTTTCGGTGTCCCTTATCATGACTTTGACAGTATGTGGAGCACAGAAGAGCAAACTATGCTCTACAACGGGGATAATAATACTCTAAGGACAACTAGAGCCATTTGAAAAGGGTGTGCTATGGGTGCCTGGGTGGCTCAGTGGGTTAAAGCCTCTGCCTTCAGCTCAGGTCGTGATCTCAGGGTCCTGGGATCAAGGTCCACATCAGACTCTCTGCTCAGCAGGGAGCCTGCTTCTTCCTCTCTCTCTGCCTGCCTCTCTGCCTACCTGTGATCTCTCTCTGTCAAATAAATAAATAAAATCTTTGAAAAGGGTGTGCTTCTAGATTATAGGCATACCTATCCTCTATGATTTCTCCATTTATTATTAATTTGTACCTCACATAGTTATGAGTATATACATGCTTAGGAATAAAAATATGTTTCCCAAAGGATCATTCTACTCTTGCTGCTCATTCCCTGTTTGCAAACACAATGCCTTGCATGTGAGAAAATAATCATCTTTCAGAGCAATGAATGTGGGAAATTCTACCTTCCCACAAAGGAGGAAATCAAGGGTAATCACAGAACATGGAAGTGGTGGCTTCCGGGATCAGGTTCCAAGTGCAGCTGTTTAGGTTCACGAGGAGTTACCATGTTTTGCACCATTTTACGCACCTTTCTCCTGGCAAGGGTGCTAACATCACGTGACTTCCCATGTCTCTTATGTAAACCTTCCTCAGACTTACCGAGTAACAGTCTATCACCACACCTACATCTAGCCAACTGAGAAGGGTGGCTCCTGTGGAACGTGCTCAAGGTTAGACAAAATATAAATGACCTGTTGGGGAAGAAAATCCACCCTCTCCCACCCCCCCTCACCCCCATCTCATTCTTCTGGGTATTACAGCGGTAGATCACTGCTGATCACAGCAAGGAAGGAAGGAAATGGGATTACTGCTCATCGACCAAAGGGAAATGAACCACTGATGTACATCAGAATATGGATGATTCTTGAAAACATCATGCTGAACAAAAAAGGCTTGACACATGAAAAGTATAATCCAGTTTCTTTGATATTCTAGGAAAGGTGCAATTTACCTACAGTGACAGAAAGCAAATCAGTTTTTATCTACTCCTGAGGGTTTGGGGAGGTGGGGAATGACTGCAAATGGGCCAGGTGAACTTTTGAGAATGATAAAAAATATTCTGTCTTAGAAGAGGTGATGGTTTCATGGGTGCCTGCATTTGTCAAAACTCAATGAGCTGGACATTTACAATGAGTACATTTCATTGCCATGTAAGTATATATCCATAAAATGGACTTTAAAAAAATCACATCTTTGAGGTGGGCTCAAAGCGCAGCAATGCTTCTTATCTATATAGTTTAACTGCAAGAGAATAAAATCTTGAGAAAAAAAGACAGGAAGCAAATGAGCAGGCCACTTGAATGGATGCCCTCATCTATGTTCTGAGTGAAAATTAATCAGAATCAATTTAACATGTCAGATAAATGGCACACGTATCATCGAAGTGCAAACAAAAAGAGAATCATCCCAGAAGTTTCAACTTGATAAGAGTACTTGAAATTATGTTTATCTTTGGTTTTGGGGCTATGAGTAATTTTTTTCCTCTGATAGTTTGCACATGTGCATAAGCACCATCAGATTATCACAGGAAGAAAACATTTCAAGAAAAAAAGGATGCATTTATCTTAGAGAACTATTTCATCACAGACCTCATGAAAGTATTTCAAAGTTTCTTTCAAGAAGCAAAATTATAAGCAAATCTACCCGTAAGCTGTCATCCTAACACATTTGCTAAAAGGAAAACATTTTCCCCCCAGTGGTTTTTATTTATTAAAATTGTTTTAATTTAAATTCTATTAATTAGTGTATAATGTATTATTAGTTTCAGAGGTAGAGTTCATCAGTCTTCTGTAATACTCAGTGCTCATTAAATCATGTAAAAGGAAAACATTCTTGGCATGTTTTTTAAAAGTCAGTGAAGATTTGGTCATAGTCCTTTTCAATCCATTCTGTGGTTTTAACTCCCTGTTTGTACCATTCAGTCTCATTTTTTTCCAGTCACTAGAATAATAAAAATCCTTCATAAGTCAAATTGTGAGCAGTCATTTTAGAAATTCCAATGTCCAGTCCTAGGTAAGAGTAAGACTTGAAACTCTGTCCCGGGATGGAGCTCCTTCCCCACCCACTCAGTTCCAGCCTACTACAGGCTGAACACCTGGAGAATGGAGACCGCGGTCAGTTCCTTGTTTGTTTCCCTACTCCATGCCTGTCCTCCTCTCCTCCACTATTACCTCGCCAGGCTACTGATGGCTCTTCTGGTTTCAGAGTAGAGGAGGGGACTGGATATGGGGAAGGAAGAGGTCTGAGTTGACTAACACTGTCAAAGAATTCCATCAGTGGCTGAATGGTACTGGCCCTCTCCCTTGGGGCAGAGGGTCTCTCTGATAGGAGCCTCTAGTTTTAATACTTCCTCCTTGGCCCTACTGTAAAAGATGCCTCTTAACATTTGCCTCCCATGGCACAGGTACACTAGTAACAGCTGGGAGAGTGAGCCATCCCTAGATAAGAGATTTTAAATATTTTCTGGGAAAATTAAAAGTGGACAGAAATTTGGCGGGGAAGAAAGAGTAGAGGATGCCACAACTGTGGGGAAGACTAGGGTAGAAGAGACAATCAGCCTGCCCTGCCAAGAAGAGTTCTAGAAATAACCAGAAGTGGATGTAGCAGGTATGGCGGGGGTGGGGGTGGGGGTAGGCGGACAGGAACAAGAGGCTGAGCTAAAGCAACAGAGAATAACTGAAACATTATTAAAAAGGTAATCCTTTGGGTCCCACCACAGATTCTCCAACCTCAGGCAATGAAAAGAGAAACAGGCCAAGCACTACTAAGTTCTCACGTTTTCACCTAAGTGCTAACACACGCTATCTGAAGAGAGCTGGGACACAAGGGTGGGTATTCCCTTCTGCAGGAAGCCTTCCCATTCTGGCACTCAGCCCAGAGACGGCTCTCCACTGGCTCTACCTATAATGAAGCTCTGGAAAACCCAAGCACACAGAGCTTTCTGTTAGATTGTCTACTTCATTAAACACGGAAGGCCAAAAAAGACCATCATACTTTTGACGAAAACCAAGAGCTTAAGCCAATGATGAAGAATGAAGTAAATAATGTTAATTTTTCAGCACTTAGTGAGTGGCAAATGAAACCCCATCCCAAAGTGGCTTCTTCTCTCTGTACTTGCCTATGTCCTAATCTCCTCTTCCTATATGGACATCAGTTACATTGGGTGAGGGTCCACCCTCATGACCTCCTTTTAACCGAATCACCTCTTCAAAGACCCTATCTCCAAATACTATTATGTTCTGAAATACTGGGGGTCAAGACTGCAACATAGAAATTTTGCTGGGACAAAATTCAACCCTGTAATATACATTTACTCAATTAACTGCCAATGCTAGGTCAGCCTTAGCATGTGGCACATCATGTTCATGATTCCCACGACTGGCCTCAGGAGCAGCTTCTTCTACTCTCTGTGGATTGTATTATATCTTAAATTTACGAGAGGCACACAGGCCTCATTTTAAAAGTAATGCAGCATTATTAAGAAAACTGATATGCATACCAAACAATTCTAAAATTAAAATTCTATTTTTAATAATCTATATACCCTGGCCACCACTTCTTGGCCAAAAAATTTCATCATTCCCTTCATCTGTACTCATTATTCCTTGTACTGCAGACACAACAGTTCTCATTCATGAATCTGGCTGCCATGGCCGACGGCGGATACAGTCGCCATCAAATGGTCGCTTCGTGCCGTAAGGGAGCGCAGAGGGGATCATGGAGGGAAGGAGAAGGGTGATGGTCTCTATCAGCACCTTCTCAGAGCTCCTGACCTCAGGAGAGACCTCCATTTAGGTCCCACTTCTGGCTGGAAATCACGTTTGGTTTTATTTCTTGGTGTGTTTTATACCACTCCATAAGAGAAACCCATGCTTGCAAATTCAGATCACATTTTTACACCTAACCAAAAATGCATGTATCGGTTATAATAACTGGTGCTGACCCAGGAGATGGATATATTTAAGAAATCATGGTAGCACTCCTAAGCAGCATCTGAGGACACATTTTAGTATGTTTCTACAACATCTTGCTGTCTCAGTTTGCTGTCTCTCTTTAATGGCTTTCATAATGACTGGCTTAGGCCATCTATACTCAAGTGTATTCCAAAGTGTTCCAGGCAACAAGGCAATCAAAATTGACCAATTTAAAAGATGTGAAGGGGCACTATTGATTTTTTTAAATGCTATTTTTAAGGATTTTCTGACTGTTTTAGTGGTAGTTGGAAGAATGTCAAATTTACCCTTTAGTAGAAAAATTGATTATATGCAAGAGGGCAGAGCAATGTTGTTTTTTTAATGCCCAAACTTATCCTGAACAGTGTTTTCTTCTCCATTCTTTTTAACTGAAATTAATATGCATCACTACATTCTCTATATTTCCCTTACATTAAGGGGCAAGAAAGAGAAAGTAAAATTCATACTGTTTGAAATCAAGTAGTTTCTGCAATAATGAGCAGACTATGTTAAGTAATTAAGTACCAGGTTTGATCTTAGTGATGGAGGGCTCGTGCAACAACACACCAACTGTTTTCCTTTTGAGTTCAGGTTCCCATTAATTAGACTGAATGTATGCCAAATACTGGAATACTGATATGGGAAAGAAAAAAATTAAAATTCTTATTTGCTAAATAAAATACTATCTTTATGAATGTAAGAAATTCATACGCTTATCTAATTTCATCACAAATTCTATTAATGGTATTGGTAAGATCAAAATTACATATTCTGCGCCTTACTTGTCAGAACTATGTATTGAAGAACTCTATCACTTACAGATACCAAAAAGAGAAAGAAATTGTCAGTTCTTCTTTAATAGAAATCACACCTTTATGCAGCTCAGTATACTCTCCTGTCGCTTCTGTGCATCTAACAAGGCATCATACCTATTCTAAATATTACTTAATTGGTGTTAATATTTTGTATTATCTCTACAAGCAGAAGGTGGGAGACTGGACATTATGTGACCCCCGTACTCCTTGTTTGTATACTCTTTATGGGTTATTCCAAAATGGCAACACAGTTTGTAGCTTTTTGGTACTGTATTTCCAGCTGCAAGGTCTTCAGACTCAGCCACCCACCACAGTAAAAATATCTTTTTATATTCCAAGCAGTGTGAGCGGGAGAACCACCAATATTCAACGGGCCCAGAACATTTTAAGCATTTCCCCCCCAATTAAATGCAAGGATAGACTTGCTTGCCAAGTAAAGAATTTCAGGGAAGAAATATGGAAAATCACCTGCTCTAAATAAAAGAAATTCTGGTTGATTACCTGGTTCATTTAAAGATAATAATAATATTTTTATGATTTCCTTAGATTTGAAGGTCAGAACTGTTTTTGCTACCTGTGACTTACACTGTTCGTTACTAGAAATGTAAGATGCCATTCCAGTTAGCCCATGTAGTTGTGTGATGATCCTATGCTGAATATATATATCCTTAAGAGATGATTTGATTTTAAATTTAGAACACTAGTGGGTTTTTTTTTTAACATGAACTTCCTATATTAGAATACTATGAGATGCATAGAAGAGCTGCAGAGACAAGTCAGACTTTACTTCTCCCATTACTCTTAACATCTTACAGAACCACAGGACATTAGTCAAAACTCAGAAACTGGTGTAGGAACACTACAGTTAACCAAAGTTCTGACTTCCCGCAGATTCCATGAGTTTTTCCATTAAAGCCCATTTTTTGTTGCAAGACTCAATACAGCATATATCACTATATCAAACAATTCTAAAATTGTTTGTTGTCTTGTCCCTCCAGTTGCCTGCAATCTACAACAGCTTCTCAGTCTTTCTCATTCTCTCTCTCTCTCTCTCTCTCTCTTTTAATGAGCTTCATGGTCTAATGGAGTATTTCTGGGCATCCTTTAGAAAGTCCCACAGTCTGGGACAAGTCTGATATCTTCTTATGTTTTGACTGGGGTCACAGGCTTTGGGGAAGGCTACCAGAGAGGTGAAGTGCCCTTCCTTCATCACGTCACATCAGGGCCAATGTGATGTCGGTATGACATCGTGAATGATGTTGGACTTCATCACTTGGCCAAGGCAGGTATGCCACATTTCTCTACTTTAAAGTTATTCTTTTTACCCTTCACTACTCTATCCTTTGGAAGCAAATCACAGAGTCCAATGCACATTAGATGGGCTTGGAAGTGAGGAGGACACGTCCATCCTCCGGAAGAGGGATTATCTATCTACATTTATTACTTGGATAGTTCAGAATAGAAATTTCTTCTTGGACATTTATTTATTCAATTATTTATGTATATTAATATGACACATGTATATTTACTTTATACTTTGGGCTATAATCCAATACAATCTTACTTATTTTGTTGATAAAATTATTTCAGTTTTGGCCTT
>PITA01029069.1:0-18478 GCA_004023965.1 Spilogale gracilis | reverse complement strand
GGGGCAGAGACAGGGAGGGGGAGAGAGTGCTCCATGCTCCACAGCGCCCAGGACACCCGACACATGTGCACGTGGTGAGTGGCCACTGAGGCCCGCGGTCAGCTGGACACCAGCCCCACCGCCCTGCTCGCTGCCGCCCGGTCCCAGCGCCCCCAGGGCCGTCCGCACAGCAGCCGCTCAGCGAAGCCTGACACGGAAGGCGCGGGGGTGGGGTGGGCAGGGCCGTTCTGCAGGGCGGTGGGCATGCGCGCAGCCCCGTGGACAGCCCACGGCGGTGACACGGCCCGTCTGTGTGTGCGTTGTTGTCTCTGGCGTGTTCGGCGTGTTGGGGAGACCGGATCTGGGGTGAGCCCCTGCCTGTCCCCAGCCCCTGGGGGTGGGAGAGGACTCGGAAGCCACGTGTGGAAAGAAGGGCGTGGTGGGTAGCCGGCGGCAGGGGCACATGGGCGGGGGCGGGGGCTAGACATCAGGGATTGTCCTGGCACCACCCATGTCCGGCAGCTCCCCGATGGCTGGGGAAACCGAGGCAGAGCTGACAACCCAGGAGCCCTTTGAACCCTGTGTGCTCTGGCCGGGCTCCGAGGGCAGCCCTTCAGCCCCTCCTCCCTTCTCCTTCCAGGGCAGGGGTGAGTGGCCCTCGGTGTCTGCATCCCAGGTGCACAGGGCAGGACGCCAGGGGCCGTGAGACGGGCTTCCCCGGCTGTCACGCGATGGAGCCCTCCCAGGAGCCTCCTTCACACGTGCTCAAGACCAGTCCTGGTGACCAGCATCAAGGCTCCCGGCACGTGGACAAGGAGCCGCGGCTCAGAGTGGGACGGGGTGTGGCTCAGGGCAGGGGGCAGAGCTGCTCCGGGAGACCGTGGCGCCCGCCCGCCCGCTCGCTGAGCCCCGGACATGGCGGCCTCTGGGCCATCTGTCCTCCGGGTGCAGGCGGCTCTGTGCCATGTACGGAGCGCGCGTCCCAGTAACACCTGGTCAGAACCAGGGGACGGCGCTGCTGAGCGGAGCGTGCGGCCCCGGAACGCGGTGTGACCGTGCGGTCGAGCAGGGCTGCTGCAGGGACGAACCGCTGCTGAGCCCCATCGGTGTCGAGTGTGTCCCGAGGGGTCAACGTGCCCGTGCGCTGTGCCTTGCCCTCCCGGCTGCGTTCGGGGCCCCTGTTGCGTCCGGACACCTTGTTTCTCACTCCTCTTCAGCCCAGGGGACGGGAGGCTGCGCAGCTTGGTAACAGTGTCACTGAGTCCTTCCCCCGATCGAGCTACATGGCGGGACCGAAGGCCCAGGTGTTCTCTGGGCCTCCCTTGGAGCCCGTCATTGGCCAGGGCCTCGGCGGGAGGGGCCTGCCAGCTCTACGGCATTGGGGAACCCATCAGGGTGCGCTGGGGTTCGAATACCAGCCGCTAGGGAGGAAGGCCCGTCACAGGGGCACGGAGAGCCCGAGAGCAAGATCGACCCCGAGACGCGTGCCAGGGTCTCAGTGGGCTGAGCGTCGGCATGCCGTGGAGGGCGGGGCCGTTATCATTTTAGGGCAGAAGCTGTGTGTACAGAAAGATCTGGAAGGCTGGCCAACGGAGCGAACGAGGCTTCCCGGGCGCGTGAGATGGAGCCACCCTGCTCGTACGGGAGAGAGGCCTGGGGACTGGGAGGAGCGCCTCCCTTCCCCGGCCGGCTCGTCTGTCCCCCTATCTCCCGCCGCCTCCCGCGCCGAGAAGTGCAGGGGTGCTTCCAGATTCGAGGAGGCGCAGGCAGCAGCTTTATTCCGGGACTGAGCCTGGGGCTGGGGCTAGGGCAGCGGGGCCTGGAGGAGGCCTCTCAGGGTTGTGCTCGAGTCCATGCACCTGTGCAGCCACTCGATGTACCGGGAGACCCTGGTGTACACCCCGAAGTGGCCTTCAGCCGCGCAGCCCTCCCCCCAGCTGACGACTCCCGTCAGGTACCAGGTGCCCTGGTACTTGGTGGCATGCGGGCCCCCGCTGTCCCCCTGGCAGGCGTCCTTGCTCCCGTCCAGGTAGCCGGCGCAGAACATATTCTCGGTGACGGGGGGCAAGCCCTCCTGCATGCGCGACTGCGCCTGGCAGTCCTGGGTCATCACGCGGGGCACGTCGATGGCCATGAGCTGGACGGCCGTGGCGCCCCTGTGCAGCATCTGGCCCCAGCCACTGACGGTGGAGAAGCGGACCGAGGCCAGCGTCCTCTCGGAGAAGCTCTTCTCGGGCAGACACAGGGCCACCACGTGGTCGGTGAAGGTCACCGGCTGGCTCAGGTGCAGCAGGGCGATGTCGTGGTCCGTCTTCCCCGGGATGTACTTGTCGGGGACAATGACCCGGGTCACGTGCCGCTCCTGCTCCTCACCCTCGTGCTCGCTGATGTCGTGCTCGCCTGCGGGGGACCCGCTCCGCTCACGCCGTGCCCGGCGTCCAGCCCCGGGCGGCCACCCCTGGGCTCTGTGGGGCGCTGAGGGCACATGAAGAGGGACGGCCGGGCCGGGCAGCTCTGGGTGTGCGGGGAGGGGCGCCCGATGGCCCCCGACTTCCCAGACCCTCCCCGGGGGTGCTCAGCCTCCCACAGCCCACCGGGAGGAGGGCTCTCGGCTCCGGTGAGAGGAGAGTTGACCACGACCGCCGGGACCTCACGTGGGTGGACAGAGGCTGAGGCACTGTGGCCACGTGGGCCCTGGGGGCCCTGGGGTCTGCTCGCGGAAGCCGGTCCCATTCACAACCCCCTCGGGGGTGGAGGGACGACAGAACCTACCCAATACCACCGTCAGATTTTCCCAGTTCTTGAGCCTTTCGAAGCAGTGAGCGGCGGAGACCACCCAGGCGGGCTCGAGCAGGGTTCCCCCGCACAGCAGCGCCCCATTCACCTTCAAGAGAGCCTGGACGGGTGCCACACACGGGGTCACGGCCCCGTCACGCTTCCCCGGGGACCCGCCTCCCCAGCTCGTGATGGCTCTGGAGGGCTCGAGGACAGCAGCCCGAGGACGGGACGCAGCCGCTGGCGGCCCCAGGTGCTCAGCGTCACTGCCCAAGCTGGAGTGCCTGGTCTGCGAAGGCCGGCCCAGGGCTGTGCTCCCGGGCACGCGGGGGACAGAGGCTGAAGCAGGGACAAGCTGACGCGCCAGGCCCGACTCTCCACGCGCAGCTAGCCCTCCCTAAGCACTCCTGCTTCTTCCTCCTGAAAGCGAGGAGGGTGCTGAGCAGGGCCCGAGTGAACCTCGAGGGAGACGTCTCCCCTGTGGTGGTTTTTCCACAGCGACGGAAGCGGACACCAGAGGGGAAAGAGGCTGGACATGGGGTCAGCGTGTCCGAGACCTGATGTCCCGAGTGTAGATGACAGGAGGGGGCCAGGACCTGTCCCCGCCTCCCCTGAGCCAGCAGCTGCCGGGCCCTCAGAGAACCGTCCTCCCGAGCCAGGTGGGAACCGCGGCCTGCGGCTCGGAGACACAGCCCTGCTCACTAAGGCTGGACGTTGGCCCCGAAAATGCAGGCGGCCTGGAGCACGTGTGGCTCTGTGCCACCCCAGGACGGGCGGTGTGCGGTGGCTGCTCCGGTGCCTCTGGGCCTGAGTCTCGGCGGGTAACATGGGCCTCTCTCCCGGGGGTGGGAGTGCTTGCTGCTTATGGGCCCCGACGGCTGTCCCTGTGGCTCGCCCCCCTCACCCCACCCCTGCCTCCCAGAGACACCGCGGGGGCCCCACACTCTGTGGAACACGGCTGTCCCGTTCGAGTGTGTCCAGCTCGCAGTATCCCTCTGAACACCGAAAGGTGGGGTGCTGCCAAGCTGAAGAGTGGCCCTGGCCCCACGCGGGCCCCACTGGGCTCAGCTGCCTCCCCTTGGCGCGAGGTGGGGTGGGGCGGGGCGGGCCAGCGGGCCCTGAGGCTCCTGGGGCAGCAGCGAAGCTGGACTGGGGACCCGCCGCCGGCCTTGGTGGGCAGTGAGCCCCCGGCGTCCCCGACAAGGTTCCCTTATGTTGGCTGTTCCAACAGTTTCCATCGGGTGTCCCTGCATGGAGGGTCCCAAGGACCCCGGGGCCGGGCTCACACAGCCGAGTGCGCACAGCCCACCCTTGTAAGTGTGGATTTGGGCCCACGGGGTCTGAGGGCCTGAGGCTCTCACCTCCCAGAAGAAGGCAGGCCCACAGGTGGCCCCCGTACCTGACCGTTCGCGCCCACCTGCAGGAGGACACGTCGCAGCTCGAGTCTCAGTTTCCAGGGGCAGGTGGGGACGGGGCTTGGGCTGGGCTCAAAGCCTGCCTCGGCCATCCGTCCCTGGAGGCCTCGGGTCCCTCGTCTGTGGAGGGGAGCGAGGCCGGCCGCCCCGAGGGAGAGGCAGAACCCAGAGCTGAGCCAACATCCGCACGGACAGAGGGAAGCGGCAGGCTGGGGCCTCACAATGAGGGGCAGGAGTCCTGCAGCAACAGGGGAGACTGGGGGCCGGGCCCAGCGGCTGACCACCCACGGTCCCTTGGGGAGCCCCAGGGCCTTACCTGCCAGGGACACTCCCCTTTGGGGCACACCTGGCCCCCCACAATCCGGCCTCGGGCATTGCTGCCATTTCTCTTCTCCAGGACGGGTATTTTCCCGCACGGATACTCCACTGCGGAAAGCAAGTCATCGGGCCTGACGATGAGCTCGTGAGGGCCGGGGTGGGGAGCCAGGAGGCCCCGGGCCCTGTGGGAGGGGCTCCGAGGGCTCGGTCCTGCCCTGGCGGCCACTGTGGCCTGGTCCCGAGAGGGCGGGGCCGTGCAGCAACGCGTAGCTGCCCCTTGGGAAGGAAGCAGAACGCAGCCCGGGGCCCGGCCGCCGAGGACCCTACCTGTGGGCGCACAGGACACCCCGTCGTCTTGGAGCGCGTACCCCTCGTGGCAGCGGCAGGAGCGCCCGGCCTCCACGTGGTCGCTGCAGTACTGCTCGCAGCCACCATTGTCGTTCACGCACACCAGCAGGTCTCTCTTGTCTGAGCACAGGGAGGGGACACACTGAGGGGCCTCTGCCGGTCGGGGGGGCCAGCCCTCGCTCTGCACGACCACGGGGCTCCGCCGCCACGGCAGAGATAGCCCGGTACCAGCAGGCCCCGTGCTCTCGTCCACGAGGGTGCCCTGGGGTCCCACGTCTGAGCAGCTTAGCCGGCTTGTGGGGCCTCCGCGCCCTCCCCCAGCAGCTGGTGCGAGCCGGGGAAGGCCCAGGGAAGGTCAAAGCCCCCTGGGGGCAGTAAAAGTGTCCACTGAGAGGGGAGAGCTGCTGGCAAGAAGGAAGGCAGAGGAGATGGTTGGCCAGCCAGGCCCTGCTGCTCCTGTGACTGGCCGGCGCTGACCACCGGCTCGCACACATGGAGATGAGGAACGTTCCTCGGGGCTCTGAAGGGCAGCGTGATAGTGCGGGAGACCCGCCAGCTCACTGCACCTGTCCAGGACCCCAGCAGGAGGGCCTGTCCTGGAAACGAGTTCCCACCACGTCAGTCCTGGGGGACCCGACCCGGGGACCTGAGCGTCACATCCTGGGGGACCCGACCTTGGGACCTGAGCGTCACATCCTGGGGGACCCGCCCCGGGGACCTGAGCGTCAGTCCTGGGGGACCCGACCCGGGGACCTGAGCGTCACATCCTGGGGGACCCGACCTTGGGACCTGAGCGTCACATCCTGGGGGACCCGACCTTGGGACCTGAGCGTCACATCCTGGGGGACCCGCCCCGGGGACCTGAGCGTCAGTCCTGGGGGACCCGCCCCGGGGACCTGAGCGTCACATCCTGGGGGACCCGACCCGGGGACCTGAGCGTCAGTCCTGGGGGACGCGCCCCGGGCTCTGAGCATAAAGGCCAGGCAAAGACACGGAGGCTGGCCAGCCCCAGCCAAGTGGCCTCTGGTTTGCCTAGAGCAGAAGATGGCTGTGCCCCAGATAGCACTTGGGGTCTCAGATCATACATTTGCTCCATAAAGGATTGAATTCACCCAAAGAGCTCCTAGGAGGTGGCCTCCACATCCTGGCTGCTTAAGTTGGACACCTATTCTGCCGGATAAGAATCTGGTTTCCGGGGGCCTTGTGCCGCACTGGGTGATCTAACAGTGTGACCCATGGTGGCTCCTGGGGCCACACGGTGTCCCGCCAGCCTGGGCGGGGCCTGAGACTAAGGTCAGCCACGTCTACGTGGTGACCAAGCCGAATACGGCTGTGGATACAGAGAGGCTCCGCTGCCTCCTGGGGGTGGCTGACACTCCCTGAGTCTCGAGACCCGCTGTCCTTGGAGGATGGAAGCATGCCCGTGAGAGCGCACTGGGGGAGGACCAGGGAGAGCTCGTGCCCGCCCCTCTCCTGCTTTACCTCGTGCCCTGGCACCCTGACGAGCTGTGATTTGGAGTATATCAGCCTCCAGAGGGTTCTGCGAGCCCTTCCGGCAAATTAGTGACCCTGACATGGTCTGAGGAGCCCCTGAACTTGGCGACACTTCAGTACTGAGAAGGTGAGCAGCTACCTCACCGCTCCGCAGCAGCGAGGAGGGAAGGCGGTTTCGCAGCCATCCTCTCTGGAAGCGGCAGCCATGAGAGCCTCGCCGGGGGACCCGGGGGCTGGGTGTTTCCCAGGAGGGGATGGAGGCGAGCTCGTCTGAGAACCGCGCCCTAGAACCACGACTCGTGCTGGCGCGCCCAGGCCGTGCCCCTCAGCCCGCTGTGCTCTGTGTGCAGTGCGGGGCTCTCACTTGTCTCGCAGTTCCGGCCCTGGAAGCCCTCGGGGCAGAAGCAGAGGTAGGACTGCAGCTGGTCCTCGCAGGAGCCCCCGTTCTGGCACGGGTTCGAGGTGCACTGGTCGCCGTCTGCGGAGTGCGTCAGCGTTAGGGGCTCAGGAGAGGGGCTGGTGGGCGCCACCAAAGCGGGCTCTTCACCAACTCACCGGTGTACGACACCCAGAACCGCCTCTGAGGGAGCAGAGAGGAGGCGGTGAGAGACACGCCCCCCGAGGCAAGCGTGCGTGGGGCCCCCAGACCCCCCTTGGCAGCGGGGTGAGCGGGGGCGGGGCTTCTGACGGCAGGCCCGTGGGCGTGGGCTCCAGAAGCCAGAGTTTGCCTTGGGGACGAGGTGAGATCTCCCGGGGGGGGGGGTCCTAACCCTATCCCTCCACCCCAGATGGCCAAGGACACTGGAGGTCACAAGTGTCCCTCTCCCAGTCCAGAATCCCTGAGTTTCTGGGCCAACTGTGCCACCTCCTCCTCCGGGGACGAGGGTCATCCACGCACGCGCGCGACAGGAGGAGAAGGCTCGGTAATGGATACGAAGGGCTCCCATAAAATTCATTCCTGAGGGACCTTCTGGCCAAGCACACTGAGACCCACAGGGTCACTGTGAGAACAAGATAAGGTGACGACGGCGGGAGTGCTGCGAAAAACTAAGTAGTGAAGAAATGCAAGGAGTGACCATCCCAAATTAACCGGAAAGGGTCACGTTAGCCTCTGCCTCAAATAGCCTCACTTCCTGTTGAGTGTGAGATGTGTCCTATGAGTGTAAAGTGTGTGTCTTGTGAGCGTGAGCTGGTGTCCAGTGAGCCTGAGTGTCCCGCGAGCCTGAGTGTCCCGCGTGAGGTGAGTGTGCCGTGAGGTGAGTGTCCCGCGTGGGCTGGTGTCCCGTGAGCCAGAGTGTCCCGCGTGGGCTGGTGTCCCGTGAGCGTGAGCGTCCCCCGTGGGCTGGTGTCCTGTGAGCCTGAGTGTCCCTCGTGGGCTGGTGTCCCCCGTGGGCTGGTGTCCCGTGAGCGTGAGTGTCCTCCGTGGGCTGGTGTCCCGTGAGCCTGAGTGTCCCCTGTGGGCTCGTGTCCCGTGAGCCTCAGTGTCCCCGTGGGCTGGTGTCCCGTGAGCGTGAGTGTCCCCCGTGGGCTGGTGTCCCATGAGCCTGAGTGTCCCGTGTGGGCTGGTGTCCCGTGAGCCTGAGTGTCCCCCGTGGGCTCGTGTCCCGTGAGCCTGAGTGTCCCCCATGGGCTCGTGTCCGTGAGCCTGAGTGTCCCGCGTGGGCAGGTGTCCCGTGAGCGTGAGTGTCCCGCATGGGCAGGTGTCCCGTGAGCGTGAGGCGTCCTGTGCAGGCAGCAGTGCTGGTCTGCTTGCTGTCTAGGCGCCCCTGCGGCAGGAGCGGGCAGGGGTGCGGGACAACTCGAACGTTCCTCTCTCAGGAAGTGAGCGGAGTGACGAGCTGCCTCCCACACGGGCCTGGCACGTGTGGCAGCCGTGGGGACTCCCCGAGGGTCTCCTCACACCCGTTTTTCTGAGGAGGTGCCCGCAGGGGGCCGCCGCCGCGAGACGCTGGCCCAGGCCCGGCCGTCCGAGGCGACTCTGTTGTTGGCACCTCTCAGGGCGCCGACCGTCGGGGGGACTGGGGACCTTCCGTGGGAAGGCAAGGGACACGGCGAGTGTGCTTTTCACATGATGTTTTCTGATGCAAAGTTGGGGTGCCCCGTGGGGCAGAGAGGGGGACGCCTCTGGGAGCGGGCGGGCGCTGTAGGAGCACCCAGACGGGAGTGACGCTGTCCTCCCGAGGGAAGGTGCCGGGAGGGAGGCCTTCCAGAAGGCTGCGCAGCCGCCCGCGGGCCGAACTCACCGTCCTCTCGACGTCCTGGAAGACCTCGCGGGCCTCCTCAAAGCAGCAGCGCTCCTCCCGGCACTCTCTCTCCAGGGAGCCGGGCCATAGCTCCTCCAGGAAGGCGTTGGCGCGCCTGGGCCTGTGCAAGACGCCCTGGGCTTCCTCCGGGCTGAGGAAGACTGAGAGACAGGTGCCCATGAGCGCTGACTCCGTCCGGGCCGCCACCAGCCGGGGAACCAGCTCCGTGCACCAGCGCGGGAAGTACCCTCGGGGTCCAGCTTCACCCACGCGGACCTCCTGGCCCGCTGCCTCCCTCCCAGGAATTCACCCTCAGGACGTGCTCAGCGCTCGCCGCCGCGGAGCCCGGCCACCGCCGTCCGTGCCAGCCCACGTCCCCCACCGGCCGTGAAACACAACGTAATAGTAAGGGAAACAAGATAAGAAGGTCACACGTACTGTCACTAAAATGTAAAAAAGCACATGTTTGCAGGTGTTACCGCTGAAAGAATGCATATCAACAACTGGTTCGGGGGTTAAGTTATTCTGTTTCAGAATGCGAGCAATCAGCTTCTCTGATGAAGACATGTGCCTGCTAGGTCCTAGCACCCGGGACATTGGGGACCCGTGGTGGGACGAATGTGGGGATCCTACCGGGGATGGAGAGGGCTGGGGCAGCGGCGGTGGGGGGCTGCTGCGGCCACGCGGGAAGGGCCGGGAGAGGCCTGTAGGACACGCGTCTCCACAGAGCCTCGCGGTACCCTTGCACCCCCGGGCCACCCCCAGCCCATCCCTGTGCCTGGGTCTCCCCCCACGTCCCCACCCAGACCCTCGCTCTGCATGGCTACAACCTCTCCCTCCTGAAGACATGTTCCTCACCTTCCACGGAGGGGCTGACATCGACTTCCGTGACCACCATCAGCAAAGGGCACCCAGGACCCCTCATTCGGAGCGGGGCAGCCTGCTCGTGGGCCTTTCTCATGGGCCCGCTGACGCTGACCACCCCGGCGCGTCCTGTCTGGTCCCGCACGGCCTCCTCCCTGCTCCTCTGATGCCAGCCCTTGACTTTTGATGTCCTTCAGGTTTGGGTTTTCTGCTCTAATGTTACCGCAAGCCAGCCAGCCCACGTCAACCCCCGCCAACCACCAGGCCCCAGGTCCTCAGGCCCCTCCCTGCCAACTAAGGGACCCGCATGCACAGCCCCCCCCCGGGCCTGCTGTCCCGTCCTCGTGCCATCTTGGTGAATGACCGCTGCAGCAGGGAGCATCCGACCTCCCAGCCGACTGCCCGAGCTCGTGTATGTGCGCCTTCCCGCACCCGCTCCCAGCACCCCGCCTCACGCGCTCGGGTGGCCATCAGCCTGTCTCCGGGCCCGGGCCTGCCGCCCCCTTCCAGGCTCTCCCAGGGACCCCGGGAGCTGCTGGCAGGGAGCTGTCCCTCATATTGCTTACGAGAAGCAGGACAGGTGGGGTTTGGAGCTCACGGAGGCGGTGGGTGGGGGATGGGACCAGTCTGGACCCCAGTTTGGAGTGAGATTTCCTCAGGACCCTCAGGCAGGTAGGTAGACTGTGTCATGCCCAGAGAGGGCAGACGACGGAGGGCACCGCGGGCGGTATGGAGACTGCGGCCGAGGCCCGGAGAGCCTTTTAGGTGGGGCGGGCGGGAGCAAAGCCAGGACTGAGGGGCAGGGGCATGTGGGAAACTGAGTCCCAAAGGAGAGGAGGTGGGGCCTGGAGGCCCGCTGACTCGGCTTCTGGGAAGGAAGGGCTGAGTGGGTCCCGTCAGGACCTCGGGCAGGTGGCGAGGCTTCACAGGGGACGACGGGGGGGGGGGCTCCCAGGCCACGAGGCGGAGTTGAGCACGAGGCACCCGTATTCCTGGGGAGCCTGTCTGGTCTGCAAGCACAGGTTGAGGGAGACGCCCACCTGCGGCGCCCGGAGCCGCGCCTCTGCCCTCTCTACCCACAGAGGGCAGCAAACGAGCACCAGACAGCCCCAGGGGCCGGAGGCAAGCCTGACGACTGTGGGGGTTCAGTGACAGCGGGCGGGGCGGGGGACGACCCTGCCAGCACCGTCTTCCTGCCCCGAGGAAGGACAAAGCCTGCCCTGCCCTCCACGGAGTGAGGCACCGTCCTTCGGGCCCCTGCGGAATCGGGCTGGCGGCCCATCCCACCCAGGCTAGCTGCTGGCCTGCGACAGTGGCCCCCACGTCCCCACCACGGCGCCTGCTGTACTGGCCGGTCTCCCTGGGGCCGCTTGTAAAGCACCTCCCTCCATCTCCGTCTTTCGGCCCCTCAGCACCATGGTGGCCGGGAGCGGGGAGCCTGTGGTCACAGCCGTGTCCTCACCCTGTCCGTGGCACCGGCCAGCCGAGGAGCTGGAGAGCAGAGCGGGAGGGGGCATCCCACCCCGCGCCCCTGAGACGGGAGCCCAGGAGCAAGGCACACAGGAGCCGCCGGGAACAGCAATGGGCGGCGCAGAGGCCAGCGGCTGGACAGCCCTTTGCACGCCTGCGGTAAGCCCTCCACCCTGACGTACCTGCAGCCAGGGACCCCCGCAGGCCCAGGAGAAGGCAGAGGAGGGCCAGCCTGCCCGCCCGCGAAACCATGGTGAGACCCGCGGGGCCACGAGGTCTGTTGACATTCTGGGGGGGGCCCGGGCAAAGTCCAGGCCTCCAAGCCTGGCAGAGGAATGGGGGAGGGAGGACTGGCCTCCCACATGCGGGGCCGGGCGGTGCAAGGTCCCTCCCCCCGGGGCCTGCTTCCTGCGTGAGCCGCACAGCCTCCTGCAAGAGGAGGAGGCATAGCCGCCCTCCTGGGCCCAGGCTGCCAGCCCGGGGGCCCTCTGTCCAGCGTTGGCAGCTGGGGGCGGCCTTTCACGGAATGCCAGCCTTCCCATGCCGACCTGGACCATCCTGGGCCCCCTGGCACCATCGGTTACCCCTCCAAGACTGACATGGGTGTCCCCAGGGGATGTGGGCCCAGTGACCTGGGACCCTCTCTGGGTAGGAGCCCTGCAGTGAAGCTCTTTCCTGCGGGGGCCCAGCTCTTACCCCCGAGGGGAAGCCCCAGTCCCCAGGGGAGGACATGTTTTGTCGATCACATCGGAATTCCTGATGGTTAGGTTCAGTCGTTGCTTGGGAATTTGTTCTTGGTGGGGAAGGGACCTGGCCCTCTCAGCAGGCACTGGAGCAGGGAGTCAGCACAGCCCAGTGGGGGCGGGGGTGGCCTTCTGTCTGTGAAAGATGGCCAGGGGCAGGCGTGGAGCCGCGTGGCCCCAGGCCCCGTGCAGGTGAGCGGAGGTGGAACGGGGGCAGCTAGGTGGAGAGGGACCGTCTGCACCGCCCAGGGCAGGTTCGGGAAAGAGGACCCCCCGGGCCCTTCGCTCATGGCCACACGGTCCCCCGAATGAGGCAGGCCCCAACAACAGCACAGGGTTGGGTCTTAGCCTGGGGCCCACGGGGGGGTCCTGGGGGGTCAGCGTCTGCTGCAACCCCGTGCTGGTCTTGACTCCCAACCCTTGAGCGAATCGGCCGTAAGGCGTCTCCTAGCAACTACCCGTCCATCCCACGTGACCCCTCCCAGGGGGCTGGCTGAGCAAGAGTGCGGGGGGGTGGGCGAGCACGGCTCGGACCCGCCCCCCGGTTCCTGCTGGGGGTCACTCTTCCCTTCCCCCCACGGTCCCTCCCTTTGAGCCCGGCCCTGCCTGCCTCAGAGGTCATCACTTGGACTCTCGTTCCAACACGGTCCTGTCTCATTTCCTTCGTCACCTTTCCATGGTCGACACAATAGGCGTGTTATCTTAGTTCCATCATTTTCCGACAACATGCCGCGTGTGGGACACCGTCTGGTCATAGTCACAGCCCGGCGTGTTTCCGCGGGAGCTCGAGGTGCCGCACGGGCCAGCGCGAGCCTGAGGACGACGGCGGGCAGGAGTTCTGTGCTTTTACAGACGCAGGCAGACAGCGACAGGGGCTGATATTTATTCAAACTCCGTCCATACAATAAAGAGCTCTGATTTTTAAATTTCATTTACATCAGCAGAAAAAAACAAAACAAAACAAAAAGGACCGAAAACGAAACGAGAAGCAGCGACGGGAACGGGAGGTTTTAAAGTGCCTTGACGAAGAAAGGGCCCCGCGGCAGGTGGGGGGCTCCGGTCCAGCAGCACGGAGTGGCCGTCAGACGTGGCCCGTCCCTCAAGCAGACGCCGAGGAAGGCTGCGGACACGCACGGAGGTGGGCCGCGGGGCCTCGCGGGCAGCGGGCGCAGGGCTCGGGGAGGGCTGTCGGGGACAGTTTCCAGCCTCGCGGCGGCCGTGGTGTCCCTGACACGGGACCTACGTGCACACAGCCCCGTGTCCACCACAGAAGACCATCACCCCGCAGATACAGTGTCTCCAGAGAACAGAACTGGTTTCGGAAACACAGAAAGGTGAAACAGAAGCGCTTTCTTTTGGGCCCTGCCTCGGTTTCAGAAACGGACTCCTGGCGTTTCTGAGTTCAGGGAGGTTGGCCGAGCGCGGGAGGAGACCCTGCAAAACTGCACTTTACTGAATCTTTAAAAACAATAAAAAATCCCAATTCAGTGAAACTAGTTAAAAAAAATCAAGTTCCGTTTTTTTTTTTTGTAGAAAAGAAGCTAAATATTTTAAATTATAGTTTAAATTTTCTTTTGAAATTCAACTTACACAGATAAGGGCCTCTCCTCGGTTTCTACTTCTGTTTGTAGAAACTGCTGGATTTTATCGGGACGCGTGTTCATCCCCTGTCCCCAGGCGGACCTTGGGTCGGGCTTCAGGCCCCGTGAAAGCCCCAAATCTCCCAGCGGTATAAACAACATGCTGTCGTGTAAACCCCAGTAACAGAAAATAGTTTTATATCAAATACAGTATCAAATTGTCATTTCGTGTAAACACAGTGATTCTGGTAAAGATTAGCGGCCCGAGTATCACAAAAAATGGCCATGGAATCAATCCCTGCTTTAAAAAAAACTTGTAAAAGACAAAACAGTCCCCCCACCAAGCTGCTGGGTCAGTAGACTCGTCTCTCCCACAACATGCTTATTCCTGCACCAAGCACCGGGCCAGGAGCGCCGGGAGCAAGCCGAGGGGCGGGGCGGGCTCCTCGCGGCGGCCTGGGCGCTCCGTCCATCCCGGTTTTCCTGGGAAGCTCAGTCTACCTCGGTCTTCCTGCGCAACTGGCTTCTGCACCCTCGGCGGGGGTCCTGCCATGGAGGCCGGAGGACACACTCTTCCAGAGCCTTCCCTCTGCGGGCCCCTGCGTCTGCGCCTCGAAGTCCCGGGGGCAGCGGGCGGCTCCTCGGTGGGGTCTTGTCGGGGCCTCCTTCCCCCAGGTCCGAGAGCACCGTCCCCTCAGCAAACTAAGCAAGCCCAAGCAAAGGGACACTCAGAGGCCGCAGGCTGCCGTCCCGCACGGCCGGGCGCTACCCCTGGAGCTCTGAGAGGGGGGCCTCGCAGCTCTCGCTGCGGCTGGACGAGGCGCTCAGCAGGGCGGACCCCGCACTGGACTCTGTGGGAAAACCAGGCAAGAACGGCTGCGGCTCTGCGTCTGCACTCAAGCTCTCGGCTGCGGGGCCCGGGGGCTCGGGGCGCGGCCCGCGCGGGGCGGGGGTCTTACCTGAGCTGCTCAGGCACTGCGCCGAGCCGGACGTGCTGAGGAGCGTGGCCAGGCTGCTGGCCGGCACCCAGCTCTCCTTGCTGGACGTCAGGTTCCTGACATACCTGAGGGGGCGTGGCCGGTCAGGGCTCCGGCCGCGTGCCCCGTCCACCCCGGCCCGGCCCGCCGGCATCTTACCAAAGGCCCTCGTCGCCCTCCTGCAGCAGCTCGACCACATCCCCACTGCTCACGGCGAGCGCGCCGGGGCTTCCCTTCTCGTCGCCCAGCACGACCGTGTACTTTCCTGGAACCTGGGGCGGAGGACGCGGCAGGTGGAGTAGCAGCGTGTGCGGCCCCCACAGCGGGCGAGGCCGCGGCAGGTCCCGGGGCGCCCGGCGTCCAGCAGCAGGGCAGCGTGCGTGGGTCAGGGCCCTGCTGCCCGTGGGGCATTTGGTGGGACCGTGACCTTGGGTGGGGAAGAGCTCCTGTTCGTAAGCAGCTGCCAAGGCTCTCCCTGAGACTGTGTGAAGAGCCCAGCGAGCCCTCAGAGCGCCCCCGACGCGGCAGCACCCCTGCACCGCCAGCCTCAGTCCAAACAGCCCTCAGCCCCCGGACCTCGCGCGCGCGGCTCCCTGTCCCTGGAACGCCCCCTCCTTGCCTCCCGCAGGAACGGCAGCCATGCTCGCCTCCCACGCCCCCGTATTTTACACTTCGTCCTTGGCCCTGGGACAGGGGAGACGTGCGCGTGTGTTCTCTGCTCTGTGCCTGGTGCCAGACTGTTGGGCACCCGGGTATGGCCTGCCGTGTGCAGCCCTGGAGCGTGGGCCGAGGCAGCGGCACGCGTGCATGTCGCTGTGGGCCTGGCTCGGAGGAGTCCCACGGAAACAGCTTCCCCCGCCGCTTGTGGGAAAGAAGGGCCTGTGGGGAACCCAGGTCAGCGCTCGGACAGCGGGGCTCTCTAAAACGTCAGGGCGGGGCCTGTGCCCATGCTCCTAGGAGCACCCCTTGTCTCCGGAGGGCAGATCGCGTGTGTGTGCTGTTTCCGCTGCGAGGGAGCCCGTCTGCCGGGGTCTGACGGTGGAGGGTGGGCACACAGCCACAGCGAGCCCTGGCGCCCGGGAGGCCCCCCCAGCCCGCAGCCACGAGAGCCACGGCACCACCACGGTCATGCTCTCGTGCTCTCCCACCCAGGGGCCCGCAGCACCGGGCTGACGGCCCAGGGGGACCCAAGCGTACCAGCTTCCGAGGGCCTACTCTGCCTTCCTCCTCTGCGTCCGAGGAATTGATGAGCTCCTCGGCACTGGACCAGCCCTCGTTGTCCTCGGGAGTTTCCGAGGGCTGAGATGCTTTGCTCCAACCTGAGAAAGAATGGACCCCAGTGAGGGCCACCCTCCAGCACGGAGGGGTCTGAAGGGGTCTGCACGATTCCTGCGATCCCGTCACGCGCACCCAGAGGGGCGGCCCCCTCCCCAGGAGCTAGACACACGGCGGACTTCCAGAATGCCTGCTGACCCGCGTGCCTCAGCTGTCCCCGCCTGGGTAGACGGCCGGAGCCCAGCCCAGGGGCGCGATGAGCCCAGCCCCTCGGGGAGCTGACCCCAGGCTCTGCTGCGACGCCCCTGCCTGCAGACCCGGGGAGCACAGAGGCCCCGAAGGCCAGCAGCTGGACAGGCCCCAGGCCCGTGTTGCAGCAAACACCTGCAAAGGGAGGGAGTCTGCAGTGTGCGCCTAGAGCCTCCAACGCCCACCGGGCCGCCCGGAGGCCCATGCCTCACACTGAGGCACGCGGCGCGGGCCCGCGAAATCAGGGCCCCGGGACCCCCACCAGGCAGACAGCAGACCCCCGGCCAGCAGACGCCGCACACAGACCCAAGTCACGCCTCGGAGCTTCCGCAACCACAGGCTGGATGCCCACCAGCTGTGCCCGCACTGTGGGGGAGAGCTTCCCCGGGCCTTCGTGAAACACGCACACACCCCTCTCGGGTTTCCGCCGCCGTGCAGCCCCAAACACTAACACCTGTGTTTCCCATTTGGAGGAAATTTCAGGGAGAAAGCAAGCAAGTGGAGGGGAGACGGGAGGTGATGGGTTCCTGATTCTGAACACAATACATGCCCGCAGTAAAGTGACTGGCGGGCGCCCACTCCTGGGGCCTGAGGACCAAGGACAGCGCCTGGGTCAGCGGCACTGTGGCGGGAGGCCAGCGGGTCCGGGAGAGAAGAATGCTTGCCCGCCTGGCAGGCCCGTCCCCGAAGCCTATGGTGTTTCAGGTTCGCCATGAAACGTTTCTGCTTAAGGGGCATTAGGAGTCTTATCTTTGTAGGAAGGGAGGTGGGCCTAGAGCTCCCCATCAGCCAGAAGGGAGAGCGTGAATCAGAGAGGCCCCCGGACCCCGCTCTGCACCAGCAGGCCTGGCATCGGAGAGCCCCCGGGCCCGGTCTTCTCAGGGCTGGGTCGCGGGGTGAGTGGTGGGGGGGCGGATGTCTGTGCAGGGATGGGGCCCTGGGATTTCCCGCTGCAAACCAACCAGCATGTGTGCCCTGGCTCGCCCGGGAGGTGTGCACAGTGTTTAAAGGGAAGATGGGCACGGGCGGTGGGGGGCTTGGGGGACCGGGGGTCCCGGTGCCAGGCAGCCTGGCTCGGGGGAGGTCTCCCACGGCAGCCCACCGCCAGACCCGGGGCTCCTGGCAACACAGGGCGACACGTGTCTGAGGACGCTGAGCACAGAAAGGCAAAGGCGGCTGTGCTGGGAGAGTCCTATGCGTGGATGGCAGTGCCACCAACCGACGGCTCGTGCGATGGGAGACCCTCCACTCGGGAGGGTTTTGTAGGTGCAGAGTGCCAGTGGGGCCCGCGGGGCTCCCTTCTCTGCCCTGGAACCTCTGGGGAAGCCTCTCCAGCAGCCTCGAGCTGCATCCCAGCGTTAGACCTTGTGACCAGGACATTCGGAAGGTACTGAGTCCCGACCCGCCTGAGGCCCTGACGCGGCACGAGGAGACACGTGTCTGGACCTGGACGGCAGCCCTTGATCTATGGAGGCGCTGGTGAGTTTGCAGGACATTGCGCTCATGTGACCATGAACACGGTCCCCTTATTTTCTCCGAAACAGTCTGAGAGTCCCTGATGCTGACACAGCAAAACGACGAAGCTTCTCAGGGGCGACCGCGTACACGTTTGCAAGCACGCCCAGCAGACCCACAGCCGCAGAGGGGCCGACGGGGAGCGGAGGGGAGCGGACGGGAGGGGGACCGGCAGTGGGAGTCACCTCTGTGGGGACCTTACGAAGCCGCTTCCGAGCCCTGTCACAGGTGAGGAGACACAAGCTAGCTGAAAGGCGGCAGGAACCACGGGTCGGCGGCCCCGGCAGGCTCGAGCCCCTCCCCCGGCTTCCTGCACCAGGAAGACATCTCCAGGTCTTAGGGAGAAAACGAGGCTGCCAACGGCGAACCCCTGTCCCAGGCCCAGGACATCACCCCCAGGTGCTGCCCACTGCGTAGGGCCGAGGAGAGCTGCCGGCATCCGAGCTGCGATGCGGGGCAGGCGGACAGCTGCCGTTGGGTCCCCGGCTCACAGACTGGTGCTCGAGGCCGCGTGTGCTGGGTGACCGCTGGACGGTCCTACGGTGTGGGAGGTCACCTGTAGTCCCTGAAAACTTCAGACCCTCAGCCCGGGCCGGGGAGGGGCCCTTGGACTTGGGGGGACATGCTTTACCCTCGGTAGAAGGCCTGAGGTCCGGCATGGAGCTGGGCCCCACCTGTCCGCACAGCCAGTCATCCTCCTGCGGCACGGGGGTCGGTGGCCCCGTGGGGGGCCGCTCCACTCTGCGCTCCCACCAAGAAGCTCTGAGACAGTGGGGGGCGCAGGGGCCTGAGGACGGGGTGCCCCGTAGCCTGCACGGCCGCTGCATGCTGGCCAGGCGTCGGCAGCCTCTCCCTGGGCCCCCGGCTGGCTCTGTACGTTCTGGGCAGACCCGTGGGAGTCTGGCCGAGAAGGGGCCCGTCATCAGGGACCTGGTCACCGGAGCGTCACGCTTTTGGAGAAAACAGTGAGTTTGCTCCCGGAGAACCTATTTTGTTTTGCGACTGAGGGCAAGAGCGCGTCCCTAACCGATGGGCACGCGGAGGTCTGGCTACGGCGGAGGTGGAGCCACTCTACCTCGTAACCCAAAAGGCGTGGGGTCGCTCTTCACTTCGTGTCGCTTGGCTTTTTTGTCAGGGCTGGTAGGAGACGCTGCAGGAGGAGGAGGAGGCAAAAATACAACAGGACAGCGCGTGAGAGCTGCGTGTGGGGCGCGGGGGCGGGGGGCAGGCGTG